>CM068952.1:204313159-204337284 GCA_035128595.1 Eptatretus atami
GGTTGTGGGAGGGAAGCTTGGTCCAATAAAGTAAAACTTTACTTCAAATAAAATTCATCTCCGGTGTCATATTCGGTACTTTCATTGGTGCTTTCACAATCATCTATAAAACTATTTTCGTAACTATCGTTTGAACACAAACTCTCGGTGTCATAACTGTCTTCTGTTCCAGAGATACGATCATCACTCTCATAATCTTCAAAATCTTCACTTAAATAATGACTCCTCTTTAATTAGTAGAAAAAAAAAACATTACCATCTAAATCCATATACTTTTTTTCATTAACAGATTCAACTACTACATTTTTTTTATATCAAAGGTAATTTTAAAATGGTCCTTAACTACTACTGAACAAAATGTCATTTCACATCGACTCAATGCCTACTCAACCCCTCACAATCACATCTACTCAATGCCAAATCAACCCCTCACAATCACATATACTCAATGCCAAATCAACCCCTCACAATCACATCTACTCAATGCCAAATCAACCCCTCACAATCACATCTACTCAATGCTTACTCAACCCCTCACAATCACATATACTCAATGCCGACTCAACCCTTCACAATCACAAATACTCAATGTCTACTCCACCCCTCACAATCACATATACTCAATGTCGACTCATCCCCTCACAATCGTTTCCCCTTTCTCCCCGACATTTCCTAATCTATGGTCATGGTTATCGTACCTTAGCAAGATAAACTCGTCTCCTTCCACTGCTCAGCCTTCCATAGAGTAGGTCCAGTGCTGTAGAAAAGCCAGCCAGGGTACTTGCGATTGCTGTGATGGCCCGAGGTCGACTGCCGACCTCAACAGAAATCCACGACGGCTGCACGGCGAGCCGGTCCATGTAGGTGAGGGTGAAAGTGAAGGATGCCCAGTCGGCAGGTCGCAGCATACAATGCATGGCCAATGCTCCAAGGTTGTTTCCGTAAATCTCTTCCCAACGTGGACTCAGCCGGCTAGGCCTGGAAACAGCCGGCCTGACATAGTACCGTGCACTTGGCGCATCCCACCAATCCTATATATTCATCAATAAAAATGTGCTTTCATACACTTTGGAGCAATTCAACAACTTATAAATATATGATAAACAAATAAATTGTTCATAAAAATGGAGATACGACATAATGAGAAAAGCAAAAACAAACCTGCCTCGTGCAAGCAGATATCAGAGAAATTGTTCAGACTTGATATTTTCACATGAAATAAATATGTTCACATGCGGGATTGTGCTTCCGTTTCTGGTTTCATGGGCTTTGGATGTGGATTTGCTTTGCTTCTCCAAAGCTAAGTTTCACCTGTCCGATTATGGTGTCCACCTGCTGTAATTGTCATCTCTACAATTGTCAAATTTCACTGTAAATAACCCTTTGTTCATTTGTTTTTGTTATAGATTCATGTTTCTCATTTGGCCTCGATGAATCGATTACTTCCTGATCTTTATCTGCTCTCCATCTTGCTCCTTCACCCCCATTCGAATCCTAAACCTAACCAGAATTAACATCTACTGTCTTCTCCTTGTGGTTTATAGCCCCTTACATGTTGGTTTATTTCTATGGTGTTATGATCCATATGGCAATCCCTGAACCCTTAATAACCCCCTACCTTTCCCTCTTTATCCCTTCTGTCACCAACAAAATAGATCAAAAAATAATAAGGAAAAACAAATATTTCATGTTTAAAAATCTGTTTTCCCTCTGTTACCTTGTATACTCCACCTATTCTTCCTGCTCTTTCCAATGCCTTCCTCATCCTTCCCCGTCATTCCTTCTCATAAAATTTCATCCTTCCACCCGCTCCATTGCTCCGGTTTCATTTTCTCATACATGTGACTGCGGTCACCCTGTCACCGAACACGAGCTCTGGTGAATCATTTTGGTGGTGATTCATCCCCTCAACTCTCTCCTCCATTTCTCATCCTCACATGATGGCTACACGGTAATTTTGTGGAGAACAGGGAAAGAGAAATGGAATGGAAGTTGTATTGAAGGAGGAATGGAAAAAGAGAGTAGAGTAAGTTAAGAGGATCAGGGACATGGAGATGCGAGTCGAGTTGGTGAACCAGAAAGGAATGGTGAATGTAATTTCAACATACACACCACAAACAAGGTGTTCAGACCAGGAGGAAGATTATTTATTGGGTAGATAGAAGATCTAGTGAGAAGGGTACCAGCTGGAGAGGAGGTCATAATGGTTGCAGACTTAAATAGCCATGTAGGACAAGAACGGGTGGAAATAAATTTGAACATAGAGGAAATGGATATGAACTGAAGAATGAAGATGGGGAGAATTGCAATGTTATATTGGGTGAAGCACGGGTGACTGGGTGAGCCAATATAAGCTGTGGATAATGGGCATGAGATGAAGAATGACAACACAAAGGGTGAGTATGAGACGGGGACGATGAAACTGTGGAATCTGACAGAAGAAAAGCTGGTCATCTTCAAATATTAATGGGATTGAGGATTAATAGTGGAAAGACAGCGAGACGGGGGTGGAGGATTAATGGTAGAAAGACAGGGTGGTCCAAAACAGCGAACCCAAACAGCAGGTGGTCCGTGGTCCGTGCTCAGTCTCCCTCAGCGGGTGGTCCGTGGTCCGTCTCCCTAATCACATCTATTACCAAATTAATTGCAATGAGTAACCACACAAGGATCATTAAAAGGGAAAATGGAAACCACTGAGAGAACGACCAAACAAACAAAACGAAATCGTGAAAAACAAACCAATGACACGGCCCATTGGCTATGTTACCTGTGCACCTCCACAGATATCTGCAGCACATCGAGGCTGTTAGATCCGAGCCTCGTGGCATGGTTATTCTGCACACGATCGTTCCAACTGATGGAATGTTAACCACAACCGAACCAATACACAGCTCCATTTACACACTCGCAATTTCCGTGCCTTTGCCATTATCGAAGCTGGGATATTACTCGCCGAGCGCTCGCTTAGAAACACAACTAGGCGAGCGTTTGCGGAGACCATGAGAAAATAAGTGTGGGGGTGCACTGTGCGCTTGGGCGTCAATCTAGGGGAGTGGGGGGGGGGGACATGACCCCCCCCCCCCCAATATTTATGCCTGGTGCATATATGTGTTTACAATATTTGATTCCACTTAACAAGTAAAATATTGTCATGTCCACCCGGTTAATTTAATTACCCCAACCCAATTGTTGATGGACGGGCATTTAACACCTGGAGGGATAACCAAAGGTTCTTCCTTGGAGGTGAACATGTAATCCTTGGAGATTATAGCAGGCTTGGGATGGAGGGCTGCAAGGAAGCGTTGCATTCAGAAGCACTCGGGTTTATACTCGAACCCACAATGAATAGACAGACACAAGCAACTTTAGTAAATAAGGTTCAATTAACATAAATCAAATATTTATGTTGGGAATACATCAGTGTGATGTAATAAAAATCACAACAAACACACTGTGCAGCCTCTCGTGAGAGAATCACCAGAAGAACGAAAACGCTACACGGCACGTGCATGGCACACCCTTTCATTCAAATCCGAGTGCCAATTTCCAACGGCATCTCACCTTGCTCACCCCTTGCTCACCAAAACTTCTCCACCTCGCCCACCAACACCTCCCACACACGGGAAAAAATATTCCCGCAGCTCCTCGTACCTCTGTATCGATACAATTTGCCACTAAACAGAGGCGTGCTGCATGGCTCAGGGTACTCGGACCGCATGATGCGGGGACAAGCAACGGATGTTAGGAGCACCAACCGCATCTCGCCGGAGGTGTCCCGGTTGGGCACGTAGGATTGATACGACCCTTGTCCAGTCGCCAGAACACGGCAAGACGGGCGGTGAGGGGGGCGGAGGGGGGAGGTCGTGGAAAGAGCAATCCGGGAGTTTGGTACAGGAGCTCCGGGCTGTGTCATACCGGATGTGCGAATAAGACCACTTCCAGCCCCATGAGCCTGGCAGAGCATGGCTTGGGCCGCTGTGGTCCAATAGAGAAGCAAGATTCGGGTCACAGCATGTCACTTCGGGTCGTCACCCCACCCTTCGCCCGGGGCATATAAAAGGCGGATCTCGGAGCCGTTCGCCCTCTTCTACGCCTCTCTGCCTCACCCTCTCCTTCGCCTCTCTGCATCGCCCTCTTCTTCACTGCTCCTGATTGTCTGCCCATCACTGGATCTTTACTCATTGTTGGTGTGCGACAGACGTTCTTCTTCCGGAGGACCAGTGCGGAGCGCACGTTGCCACGAGCCCCGGCAAAGTGACTGAGCAGGAGATAACGCGGCGACTCTTGAGGTGGGAACGTTCAAGCGGAGCGTCCCACGGAGATACACGCTACACTCACAGACCTATGCACAACTAGGTTAGGGATCTTTTGCTTCATGCATCATCTCTCCTCTCTCTCTCTTTCCACCCCTCTATCTCGTCCCCTTTGGATGCACAAAAGAGCATCCATTACTGATTCGCAATCACAGTTTCCTCTGGCACGACACGGCATCCCCTATATGGCACTACACCACACCTCCTACACCTTAGATACCAGTATTTCTCCCTCCTACCTCCCCCAAAGCGTACTGGGTTGCGTTGGTCGGCCGACCACGCCAGGTATTGCAGGCCATTTCCCCTCATCTGCTCTATTTCTTTCTGGCTATCTAATCTGTGTTGTGTGTGTGTGTGTGCGCGTGTGTGTGTGTGCGCTGGCACCAGCCATCGCATAAGTTAAGATTGTAGAAGTGATAACGGGATAAGTCTGCTCTGTGTCTGTTTTGTAAAATTAGTTGCCTTTTGTTGCACCACACAAATTCCTTGCTATCCCTGCTGTACTGAATAATAAACCCAATTTACTGTGCCACATACCTTTCCTTGCTTGAGTGTAAACAAATGCTTGTGTAGAAATGTTCCCAGCTCATTTTCGTCTTTTCCTTCATTGGTCCAGCATGGTTCATATCCTAGCCTCGCCGGAACGTTATCCCCCAACGATCTGTTTTTCTAGCCGGTACGTCCTTGGGCAGTTCTGCTCGGCTGCATCTGATCCGGTTTGAACAAGGCGTACCGAGGGCGTGTCACCCAGTAATTGGATCACGTGACCATTAGGTAAACTGTATTTATTAGGCGGAGGATCCTAAGTCACGTGGTCGAGTTATTGGCGTTCACAGTCGATTAGCGACCCGCCACATCACGAAGTTATTCATGTGCGATGGCCTGCGATTCCGGAGAGTCTGGTGGGAACCCGAGGTGGCCTCCCCCCCCCCCCCACCTCCGTGGTCTTCTCACCCCCGACCCCAGGTCCGCAACAGTATTACACAGACTTTCTCAGGACTACTGCCTACGCCTTAGGTTCACCTTCATCATTTTCCCTTAACGGCACAATTTCACATTCACATCATCCCTCGATTTCACATCATCCTCATGACTCGAATCGAGAAGCTCGACAACCTGATCATCATGAAATTTGATCATGTCACGCAAATGCGAATGCAAATCCCGGCAAGGCACAACAACTCCATTGCAATCAATTCCACACACACACAAAATGATTTCTGAACAATTTCCTGAGTCAACCCCGGTAGCAAACGGGATACCTTATCTACAATCACCTGGTAGGATGACGGCTTCCAGTTCTCCCCCTTTCACCATTTTTAAACCACTCATCCCACTCATTCCGCAAGCACGCCATGAAGGGTGCATTTAAGGCCACATCCAGCAGCTGCAAAACGCTAGTCTGCACTCCGTGCCATGTGACTTATTGAGGTAATTCACGAGATTGTAGGCATATGCATCCTGTACTGGTCCATGAACAGGAGACTTTTGGAGTTGCTGAAGTAGCTGCCACATTGTGACCAAACCTTGAGTCCAATCGGTCATCAGATCTAAGTTCATTGAACCATTATCCGCAACCGACATGATATCGTTGCACGGTAGCTCGACAGGCAGAACGTTATTGAGGGCCCTTGAAAATGATGAACGCAGGCAACATGTTGCTGGTCAGAGCAGCAATCATTAGAGGGGTCAATCATTTATATAATCCTAGCCACCTGGGTGTAGTCGATTCGGTGAGAGCTGATTGGCTATTCCCTCCATTCACAGGTGAGAGATGTGGTTGGTTTTTCTTTATTTATATGTTGACTGCTTTTGACGTTTGCACGTGGTACATGCTTGAGAGCCTCATTGGTATGCATTGCTGTCTACGCTATCGCTGATGATTCGCCAATAAGTGATGAAACCGGTTCGGCAGCTAAGGGGAGTGTATAGCATTGGGATTGTCGTGTGTGTACTGTGTGTGAACGTCTTTATAGTTGTTGAGGAACTCTGGGAAGGGTTCAAAACAACGTTTAGCACTTACTTTGCGTAAGTCTTCTTGGGTTGCTTTATGCAGCGACTTTGGCTGGAGGAGCATGGGAGGGGTCAAATATATATATATATACTCTCTCTCTCTCTCTCTCTCTCTCTCTCTCTCTCTCTCTCTCTCTCTCTCTCTCTCTCTCTCTCTCTCTCTCTCTCTCTCTCTCTCTCTCTCTCTCTCTCTCTCTCTCTCTCTCTCTCTCTCTCTCTCTCTCTCTCTCTCTCTCTCTCTCTCTCTCTCTCTCTCTCTCTCTCTCTCTCTCTCGTCTTCTCTCTCTTCTCTCTCCTCTCTCTCTCTCTCTTCTCTTCTCTCTCTCTCTCTCTCTCTCTCTCTCTCTCTCTCTCTCTCTCTCTCTCTCTCTCTCTCTCTCCAGGGATGTCAACAGAATATAGGAAAAAGTCTGAAGTGTAGGGCGAAGCCCGAGGGGGCACGAAGGGTGTATCCCCCCTCGTCCAGAAAATTTTCTAATTCTAAGATAGCTTTGGATTGATTTGAAGCATCCAAAAAATGATTTTTATTGGGTTCCTATACTCACTCTAAATCAAAATAAAACCTTCAACTTAAGTCTGTTTTGTCATGTTTGTCAGACAAATCAGTCCTGCAATATCAAAGCAGTCAGCAGCATAACTCCTCCTGAAATTGGTTTCCGTAACAATCACAATGTTTTAGAGCCCAATGTCTAGAGTCGATAAACAAGTATTTACTAGTAAGTAGTCACAGTCAAACCAGATTTAAAAGGAACAGCATTTGTGACAGAAACAAGAAACACATCCGAGACAAGACAGGCTACTTCCTCATCAGATTCTTCTGATGGACAAGTCTAGCAGTCTTTGCTGCCAGCATACTAAGTTCTTTCGCCTTCCTCTAGTGGCACTAGGGGTGGTTCTCTGACTCAGAGCCATAGCTTCCAGTCTCTTTTTTCTCTCCTTGTCTCTTTTCAACTGAGCCTCTTTTTCCACTTGTAGGCTGTGCGCATGTTTTTGACCAGAGTAACATTAACCGGATCAAACTTTGGGTCATCCCTCTTAAAGTATTCCACTGCTGACTTTCCAGATGCCCTCAGTGAATATTTTACAGTCTGAATAGCACTGTATGTCTCCGGTGCAACTCTTGCTGTTTTGGATGATATAACGTCTCCCATGACATTGAAGGATCCTTCAACTTGGGTCCATGGAAGCAAGACAGAAGTGCCTTCACAAGTTTACTTAGCGAGTATACTTGTCCTTGTTGAAGACCTGGTTTGCCCACCACTCATCAATTCGCCATCCATCTTCTGGGGCAGCCAAGTTTGCATCTACATGGTACTGTCGTACCTCAAGGTCATAGGCAACCTTCTCTTCCTCATTCAAGACATTGGTCATCAAGTCTGGAAGTCGCAACATAAGCTTCACAGTCACATCATGGCCTCTACAGGTTGGTCAATAGCTGATGCTGCACGGAGAATGGGATTCAGTATCGGCATCTTCTTCAAGAGGTACATCCCACATGTGCTAAAGGCTTCCTTCAGATTGGTTTTGAAGTCCTTGACAGTCGTGTTGGATGGATGTAGACAGTTCAAGATGGACTTTGCTTTTCCCATGAACATATCTTCAACATTCAACAAGTTTTGGGCATTCCCTGGGCCAACTTGCAGTGATTGTAGCCTTCTGTAGGACAGATCATTAATCACCTGGGCTTCACATAGCAGGCTAGGAACTCCTTCAGAAGACTACAGATCTCGTCATGGATTTTGTGAATCATGGGAGACCTTGTTTGGAACAGCACTACATACTTCTTGAGGAGAGGTAACACTGCAACATAAACCTCCAAGATGAGGCGCATCTTTTTTCTCACATAGAACAAACGATCCAAGATGTTCTGTTTGCGTTTCTTTCCATCTTCGGTCATATTCTTCTTCTCAAGAGTGGAATGTATTTCTCGGATTCTGGCCTGTGCAGTTTCAGTCACCAATTTCCTGTGATAGATTTCAGCCAACAGTGCTTGATATTGAGGGCGATGTGCCTTGGGTAAGAAGCCATAGTAGAAAACTGTGAGGGCATCAAGCTGACGCACAGTTATCACACTCAAGTCGTAGGCCGATAGCCAGCGATGGCTGATGAATCGTTCAGGCATGTTGAATTGGACATCAACGAGAGTACACACCTCCTGATACAGTTCTCTCAGATCAACAGACCATTTCATATCATTGTGAAGTAATGTGAATAATGACTCACACCAACCACCAAATGGTTTGCAGAATACCTTTGCAGCATTATGTGCATGGTGGCAGTGTCACCATCAATGTCTAACAAGTGTGGGGCATTCTCTCCACGGATGCGAGTTTCAAAGCCAGTCTTGGAGCCACGCATGACGTTGCATGAATCCAAGAGCATAGACATCAAGTTGGTAAATGGAATGTCCTTTGCCTCAAACAATGCAACAATCTCATCATGTAGAGATTTACTATCCATGTGGACTACATCAATAGATGCCAGATGTTTCACCACAACCGTTTTTGGTAGTTTCGCGAAGTAACTCACGAGAATCGCAAGAATCCTTTTGAGACTCTCAGAGGTAGACTCATCAATGTTCAGCGAGAAAAAGCACGTTCTCAACTGCTGCAGAGTCTCTTCCTCCAGTGTCTTTGCCAATCCATGCCTGGTCTTGTACGAGGCAGACACACGATTCATTGATAATAAGTCAAGAGCCTTTGGCGCTTTAGCTAAAGTTTTTGATAATTCGATCACTTTTGGCACCAGAGTAAATGGCAATGAATTTTCACAGACGAATCCACACACCAATGCTTCAGCTGTTGTAACTCGATCCTGGACTGGTGCAACCGTTTTAGTGATGGTCTCGTTGTTAGCAGCTGTAACCGGCATTGAACCTGAAGAGGACATAAAATAGTCATGACGGCACCAGAGAAGTTTACCAACTGGTGTCATGGCAATTCGAAATTCAAACATTCATTTTCCAAGGAAATATGAATGTTTTTGAAAGTCAAGCGATTAAGGAGTTATTGACAATTTCGTGCAGCAATTTCTTCAGATTTTCCATTTATTCTGAACATTCAAAATTGAAATATCTCTGTTATTTGTGAAGGAATTGACCCCAAACCACTTTCATTTGATAGCCAATATAAAATTGCATTTATGATAAATTATCAAGAGTTCACCCCAATTTGACCTTTAACCTTGACCTCTGAGCAGACCAGGCCAAAAGGGCCTAGCTAGGCACTGGGAACAAGACCAAAACACAGATGGTCCACCATGCCCACGTGCAGGCGTCCGCAAAGATCGTTTGGTTAATGTTAGTTTTATTTTGCCGTACGTAATGGCGCTGCACTCGAGCACGTGTTCTAAGGCGCCAAGGCCGTGGGCGTTATGATATAGGGGTTATGATAGGCTTTTTGGGCCGGGGAGGGGGCTTACCTGGAATACGATAATTTCCTTTCACTGCCTTGGCAGCCTTCACATGTTTGCCGGTGGTGGCATGCTTTGTTAAAACGACCGATCCCCGACTGCCGTAAGCCAACTCGGAGTTGCAGATAATACAAACAGCACGGCAGCAGTCTTGAGTTTCCTCACGAACGTCCCACGATCTCGCCGTCATCGGCCTTTTTTCCCAGCCAGTCCCATCGCCAACGGTTCTTTAAACCGGCTTCCTTATCAACACGATTAGCTTCCGATTCTAATGCAGGGTTGCGTTCAACGATATAGGTCGTTGATATGCAGACATGACGATTTAAATCACAATACCATGCACTGCCATGAATAGTACAAACGAAACTAAGAGCCTACTATTATGGGATGCCAAAATCTTCTAACCAATCACGGTACTCACACGGCCACGTGATACTCGAATGATCAGGTCATGCTGTTCCTAATATGGTCTAGGTACGAGCTGTAGTGAATGAGTTCATTCATAAAAGATTGGCGGGGATGTCGCTAGCAACCTCGATGCTGCTGGTTTTATCGCCGTGAAATTGGACCGCTGATAGAGCACGGGAAGTTTAGCGCATAAATTAACGATTCTCAGACAGCCGTATGGCATGCGTCTCGTCTGGACCGGGAGGCCGGGGCATGCCGCGTTTCGCCAGCGGCTTGTTCAGCGAACTTTCTGAGTTTTTGACTGAGCTTCCCATAGTCTTTGCCCCTACCCTGGATAGAGAAGACCCCTACCCCCCCCCATGATTTTTTATTGCAAATCTGAACGAATCACAGGACCCAACTTGCGCAATGAAAAAGTCGGATTTCCGCCTTTCGGCGGAAATTTGACATCCCCGTCTCTCTCTCTCTCTCTCTCTCTGCCACATCTTTGAAGTTACAAACTACAAACTCAGGGTACAAATACAACTTTGTATGGGGTATTTATTAGGCGGCACGACACTCACACACACACACACACAAACACACACACACACCGGAAGATTAGATAGCCAGAAAGAAAGAGCAGATGAGGGGAAACGGCCTCGCAATACCTGCGTGGTCGGCCGACCAACGCAACCCAGTATGCTTTGGGGAGGTAGGAGGGAGAAATACTGGTGTCTAAGGTGTGGGAGTAGGAGGTGTGGTGTAGTGCACACGAGCTGTGTCCACAACCCCACTTGGGGGCATAAATTATTTATGTAAATGTGTACCGTGTCGCGCCACCTTGGTGGTGTGCAAATGGTATTACAATTTCCTTTTTTACCTGGGCAACGATGAGGTTAAAGCACTCTTCGCACAATAAATTGTTTTATTGTGTTGCACAATAAATTTGTTACTGCTCGGCACAATAAATTTGTCCTCCTTCCATTCGCCCCCCCCCCCCACCACCCCCCACAAATAAAAATAAAAATGGAGGGGCCTGTCAAACCCTGACATCGTGTGTGTGATATTTCTAGTGGCAAGGGACATCAGGATGAACAGGAGGCAAAGGGTGGGGAAGCGGTACATGAGGACTGCGAGAGGGGTGGGGGTGAGGGGTTAAAGCACTCTTTGAATGGGTACATTTGTATCCCTTTCCTTCTCTTTCTCACCCCAAACTTTTGGCAAACATGACGATTAATTGGTTCATCAATGAAGCGACGGATAGGCTCTGCTAGTTAATATGTTTCCAATGGCCATGTAATGATTCATACTGTAATAATCATGTTTACATGAAACTTCAAAATTATTCAGAAATTCAGAAACAGGAATGCAAATGTGGAAATTTCTCCATCTCACTGGATTACAGTGGCATCATAGATTAGCCCAGAGCTAATGTAATCATTAATCCATAACTTGTAATCGATAGTCCGCAACTTGTAATCAATAATCAACAACTTGCAATCGTAATCGGCAACCTGTAACCGTAATTTCTACAACTTGGAATCACTATAATCAGCAACTTGTAACCGTAATCGGCAACTTGTAAATTGATAATCTTTAACTTATAATCGGTAATCTGTAACATATAATCGGTAATCTGTAACAGATTCCTTTTAAAAAGTACCCCCCACCCCCAATGCTGAAGCTCGCCACAATCAA
The DNA here is from genome assembly GCA_035128595.1 of Eptatretus atami. Lineage (NCBI taxonomy): Eukaryota > Metazoa > Chordata > Myxini > Myxiniformes > Myxinidae > Eptatretus > Eptatretus atami. The sequence continues at coordinate 204,324,985 of CM068952.1, forward strand.
TAACATATTAAACGTTGCTTGCCTCATCAAGTCAACAAGATATAATCTAACTGATCATTAGTCACAGGAGCAGACTCATTGAGCAAAACCGTACCAAGCGCCACCGGTGGTGGGTGCTGTCCCACTTTCAGGTGCGGAGGGAAGGTAAACGTCTGGCCGGGCCAGCATGACATGGGCCGCTCGCCGCAATGCTCTACTCAAATGGCCGTGGGATCCGACGGCTCTTCTTCGCAATCCCGCCACGTCAGCTGGCCCAAAGTAGATGCGAGGATGCTGGTTTTGAGTTCGGATACGGCCGAGCCCTGGCAAGGCAGTGGCAACAGCAAAAGCAGCCAATATGCACACCAGTGCTCGACCCGCCATATTGGCCACTCTTCGGGTGTTTGGTTCAACCTGCACACAAATGCATCGGAAATTGTTTCTTTAGAAAAGGGTGAAGAGTTATTCCACCCTATGTCGAGTATAAAGAACAGTGATTGGTGTGAAACAAACACGAAAACAACCGATCAATCGGCTCACCTACGTGGAGTTAAGTACACCTTTGGAGACACGATAGAGAGTACGAAGGATCGATTAGAGACACGTGATGCTGTTGTCGAAGAATTCTCTAAGTCATCAGTGCAATTAAAACATTTATTTATTAAACAGACAAACACTTAATTTTTATGCGTGCATAGGAGATTCTGAACAGACAAACTCATTCCAGATCTCTCCAATACAAATGGAGAATCTTAGTCTTTATATAGTTTTCAGTAAGACAGTTTTTTATCATCTCTGGCACTGGCACCAGTTTGTCTGGTCTTGACATCTTCCAGGTGAAGCTTATCTTCAGTCTTCTTTGACAGCTCCTGCTTGAATGGTTGTAACACATGTTTCAAATCCAGACATGGTAATCCTTTCCTAATACAGAGAATGCACAGAATGCTAGAATGACGTCAAACGCCAACTCTAATGGTCATGAAAACAAGTTTCCATCATATGTAGGTTAAAAAGTCAGTCTGCTTCTTCCAAAACTCGGAATATATATTATCTTGAAGCGACTAAGGCTAAGTGGATACATTTGGACATTTTCTTAAATCCACATTCCAACTTGTTTGTGTCTTTTATTAAAAAAAAAATTCCTTTAGATAGCTTTGGAATGACAGGCAATTCTTCTTATATTCAACTTACTGGCAAAGTTCAACCTGTTTACACTTTTAATATTCAGGTGATCTTTCCATACAAAGGAAAAATATAATTATGTTAATTCCAAATGGATACATACTTAGAAAGAATCATATCCTATTTGAGAACATTTTATTTCAGGTTTAGCATTTTCATTTTAATTCCAAGTTTTAACTATCATCAATTTATTTATTTCATCACCTTCAAACCCATTATTATAAAAATGTATCTACACTGCTGATGGACCATGAGCCCACACTTTTGGATCGAAGAGCCATCAGGGATCCAGGATGTGCTTCATGGCAGGAAAGGCTTGCTCAAATGAATACTGATGTGGACTTGTAAAGGTGGCCATTTATTTGCTTTTCTGGTGAAGGGACATTCTGGTGCAAATTTTGCCATTTGATAACATTTACTGCCATTCCAAGATGATTTTGAGCGTCATCAGTCAACCAGAGTGGACTAGCATCCCATGTAGACCAGACAACATGGCGAAGGCAGATTACCACCTCCCAGAAGGTCATAAATTAGCCAACTGGGATTTTACTGAAAATTATTGAGACATGGAAATTCTACTGATACTTACTCGAGTGCCAAAGATTTCCATCGAAATCCTGACCACTGTTACATTCGGTGAGATTTGAGCCACAATCTCTGGATTGCCACTCCATTACCCTTACCTCAGCCATCACCAAGCTACTCCATTCTTACATTTTGCAAATATTCCCTTCTACTCTTATTACTTGCAAATGTACAGTGGCTGAGGCTCATGGAAGACCATAGTTTGGAGACATGGGTGGCCCTACTCTGAAATGAATTACAAGCACATTATTAAACAACAAACAAATCGACAAAGTACACGGCATTTTAAGCTAGATTCCTCAATCACAAGCCATGCAAATACATGGGAATGCCAAACAGGCCAATCCACTTTATACTGAAACCGTGAAAGCTTACCTTGGTGCATGAACACTTCCAGGTATATTCAATATTCGGTTCTGTGGCTCAGGGGAGGTTGGAAGTCACTCCAAGCTTTTCTATTTATTTTACGTTGGAGGTGCTGTTGAGCAAAGAGAAAGGTGAGCAATGAGAAAGGTGAGCAATGAGAAAGGTGAGAGAGTTTGTTGATTTGAGTCAAGTAAGATCAGTTTGTATCAAAATAGAAACTTTAAAAGCACGGTCTCCAACTTGAATCAAAAAAAAAGTCTATCCTAATGTGTATATCATCAAGTCTAACCTATTTCATGACAAAAAGGGTTCATTTCCATTAGATTAATATTACTGTAGATGATTGTGCGTGAGGGTGCTGTAGGTGGGGGTGCATTGGCGGGGGGGGGGCATGGGGGGGTGTGTGCTGGAGATATATGTGCATTGGGGGGGGTGCTGTAACTCAATGTGCATGGGGGGGTGCTGTCGCTGGATGTGCAAAGGGGGGGGAGGTGTTGTAGCTGGATGTGCATGGGGAGGGGGGGGGGGTTCTGAAGCTGGATGTAGCTGGGGGGGAGGGGGGTGTGCTGCATCTGGATGTGCATAAAGGGGGGGGTGCTGTGGCTCGATGTGCATCGGGGGGGGGGTGCTGTAGCTGGGTGCAGCTGGGGGGGGGGTGATGCAGCTGGATGTGCATGGGGGGGGGTGCTGTTTCTGGATATGCATGGGGGGGAGGGTTGTAGCTGGATGTGAATAGGAGGTGCTGAAGCTGGATGTGCAAAGGGAGGGGGTGCTGTAGCTGGATGTGCATGGGGAGGGGGTGCTGTTGCTGGATATGCACGGAGGGGGGTGCTGTAGCTGGATGTGCATGGGGGGGGGGTGCTGTAGCTGGATGTGCATGGGGGGGGTGCTCTAGCTGAATATGCAGAGGGGGGGAGGGTTGTAGCTGGATGTGAATAGGAAGGTGCTGAAGCTGGATGTGCAAAGGGAGGGGGTGCTGTAGCTAGATGTGCATGGGGAGGGGGTTCTGAAGCTGGATGTAGCTGGGGGGGGTGTATGCTGCATACCGATGTGCATGGGGGGAGGGGTGCTGTGGCTCGATGTGCATTGGGGGGGTGGGGCGGTGCTGTAGCTGGATGCAGCTGGGGGGGGGGTGGTGGTGATGCAGCTGGATGTGCAAAGGAGAGGGTGCTGTAGCTGGATGTGCATGGGGGGGGGGTGCTGTAGCTGGATGTGCATGGGGGGGGGGGTGCTGTAGCTGGATGTGCATGGGGGGGTGCGTAGCTGGATGTGCATGGGGGGGGGGTGCTGTAGCTGGATGTGCATGGGGGGGGGTGCTGTAGCTGGATGTGCATGGGGGGGGTGCTGTTGATGAATATGCATGGGGGGGGTGCTGTAGCTGGATGTGCATGGGGGGGTGCTTAGCTGGTTGTGCATGGGGGGGGTGCTGTTGATTAATATGCAGGGGGGGGGTGCTGTAGCTGGATGTGCATTGGGGGGGGGTGCTGTAGCTGGATGTGTATGGGGGGTGCTGTAGCTGAATGTGCAGAGGGGGGGTGCTGTAGCTGGATGTGCATTGGGGAGGGGGGGTGCTATAGCTGGATGTGCTGTAGCTGGATGTGTATCGGGGGGGGGGGTGCTGTAGCAGGATGGCATGGGGAGGGTGCTGTAGCTGAATGTGCAGAGGGGGGGTGCTGCAGCTGGATGTGCTAAAGAGGTGTGCTGTAGTTGATGTGCATTGGGAGGGTAGTGCTGCAGCTGGATGTGCATGGGTTGGGGGGGGAGTGCTGCAGCTGGATGAGCATCGGGGGGGGGTGCTGTAGCTGGGTGCAGCTGGGGGGGGGGGTGATGCAGCTGGATGTGCAAAGGGAGGGGTGCTGTAGCTACATGTGCATGGGGAGGGAGTGTTCTGAAGCTGGATGCAGCTGGGGGGTGGGGGGGAGTGCTGCATCTGGATGTGCATGGGGGGGTTCCTGTGGCTCGATGTGCATTGGGGTTGGGCGGTGTTGGAGCTGGATGCAGCTGGGGGAGGGTGGTGATGCAGCTGGATGTGCAAGGGGAGGTGCTGTAGCTGGATGTGCATGGGGGGGGGTGGTACTGCAGCTGGATGTGCTAAGGGGGTGCTGTCGCGGATGTGCATGAGGGGGGTGCTGTAGCTGGATGTGTATAGGGGGGGGGGTGGCTGTAGCTGGATGTGTATGGGGGGATGTAGCTGAATGTGCAGAGGGGGGGTGCTGTAGCTGGATGTGCAGAGGGGGGGGGGGTGCTATAGCTGGATGTGCTGGGGGGGGGGGTGATGTAGCTGGATGTACGTAAAGGGTGTGTAGTTGGATGTGCATGAGGGGGGGTGCTGTTGATGGATTGCATGGGGGGGGTGTGCTGGAGTGGATGGGGGAAGGGGTGCTGTAGCTGGATGTGCAGAGAAGGGGGGTGCTGTAGCTGGAAGTGCAGGGGGGTGCTGTATCTGGATGAGCATGGGGGGGGTGCTGTATCTGGATGTGCAGAGGAGGGGGTGCTGCAGCTGGATATGCAGGGGGGAGTGCTGTGGCTGGATGTGCAAGGGGGGTGCTGTAGCTGGATGTGCATGGGGTGGGGGGGGGTGCTGTCGCTGGATGCATAAGGAGGGTGCTGTAGCTGGATATGCAGGGGGGTGCTGTAGCTGGATGTGCAGGGGGGGAGTGCTGTAGCTGGATGTGCATTGGGGGGGGAGTGCTGTAGCTGGATGTGCATTGGGGGGGGAGTGCTGTTGCTGGATGTGCATTGGGGGGGGAGTGCTGTTGCTGGATGTGCATGGGGGGGGGGAGTGCTGTTGCTGGATGTGCATGGGGGGGTGGGGGGAGTGTTGTGCTGGATGTGCATTGGGGGGGGGTGCTGTAGCTGGATGTGCATGGGGTTGTGGGGGAGGGGGTGGGAACCATTGTTGTTGCTGCAGATGCGTGAGGAGGGGTGATGTAATTGGATATGAGGGTGGTTGCTGCATATGGAGGTGTATGTGGAGTTGCTGCAGATGGATAGCTGGATGGGCATGGGCGGGGGGGGGTGCTTTGTATGGAGGTGCAAGAAGGACGTGCTGGAAATGGAGGTGCGTGGGGGGGGGCATTGCACATGCGGGTGGGGCGTTGTGAAGAGGGCGATGAGATGGGAAGGAACATTGGAGATGGGGATGGGCGCTAAATGGGAATGGGCCTGTAAATGGGAGGGGAGCTGGGGATGGGGGGGGACGTTGCAGATTGGGGGGACGTTGCAGATTGGGGGGACGTTGCAGATTGGGGGGGGGACGTTGCAGATTGGGGGGGACGTTGCAGATTGGGGGGACGTTGCAGATTGGGGGGGACGTTGCAGATTGGGGGACGTTGCAGATTGGGGGGACGTTGCAGATTGGGGGGGACGTTGCAGATTGGGGGGGACGTTGCAGATTGGGGAGGGACGTTGCAGATTAGGAGGGACGTTTGCAGGATTAGGGAGGGACGTTGCAGATAGGGAGGGACGTGCAGATTAGGGGGGGGACTTGCAGATTAGGGAGGGCGTTGCAGATTAGGGAGGGACGTTGCAGATTAGGGAGGGACGTTGCAGATTAGGAGGGACGTTGCAGATTAGGGAGGGGCGTTGCAGATTAGGGAGGGACGTTGCAGATTAGGAGGGACGTTGCGATTAGGGAGGACGTTGCAGATTAGGGAGGGACGTTGCAGTTGGGGACGTGCAGATTAGGGAGGGACGTTGCAGATTAGGGGGGACGTTGCGAATGGGGAGGGGAACTGTATACGGGGAAGAACTGTTGATGGGGAGACTGGAGATGGAGGGGAACTGTATACGGGAGGGGAACTGTAGATAGGGAGGACTGTCGATGGGTGGGGAACTGTAGATGGGGATGTGAACTGTAGATGGGGAGGTGAACTGTAATGGGAGGGGAACTGTAGATGGGGAGGGGAACTGTAGATGGGAGGGGAATGTGATGGGGAGGGAACTTAGATGGGGAGGTGAAATGTAGATGGGGAGGGAACTGTAGATGGGGAGGTAACTGTAGATGGGGAGGGGGAACTGTAGATGGGGAGGTGAACTGTAGATGGGGAGGAACTGTAGATGGGAGGGGAACTGTAGATGGGGAGGCGAACTGTAGATGGGAGGTGAACTGTAGATGGGGAGGTGAAAGTAGATGGAGGTGAACTGTAGATGGGGAGGGAACTGTAGATGGGGAGGTGACTGTAGATGGGGGTGAACTGAGATGTGGGAGGGGAACTGAAGATGGGGAGGGAACTGTAGATGGGGAGGGGAACTGGCAGATGGGGAGGTGAACTGTAGAATGGGAGGGAACTGTAGATGGAGAGGGAACTGTAGATGGGGAGGGGAACTGTATACGGGGGGAACTGTGATGGGGAGACTGGAGATGGGAGGAGGACGTAGATGGGAGGGGAACTGTTACGGGAGGGGAACTGTAGATAGGGAGGACTGTCGATGGGTGGGGAACTGTAGATGGGGAGGTGAACTGTAGATGGGAGGGGGAATGTAGATGGGGAGAGTGAAACTGTAGATGGGGAGGGGAACTGTAGATGGGAGGGGAACTGTAGATGGGGGAGGGGAACTGTAGATGGGGAGGTGAACTGTAGATGGGGAGGTGAACTGTAGATGGGGGGTGAACTGTAATGGGGAGGGGAACTGTAGATGGGGAGGTGAACTGTAGATGGGGAGGTGAACTGTAGATGGGAGGGGAAACTGTAGATGGGGAGGGGAACTGAGATGGAGGTGAACTGTAGATGGGGAGTGAACTGTAGATGGGGAGTGAACTGTAGATGGGAGTGTGGTGAACTGTAGATGGGAGGGGAACTGTAGGGGAGGTGAACTGTAGATGGGGAGGTGAACTGTAGATGGGGAGGTGAACTGTAGATGGGAGGAACTGTAGATGGGGAGGGAGTAGAGGAGGGAACTGTAGATGGGGAGGGAACTGTAGATGGGGAGGTGAACTGTAGATGGGAGGGGAACTGTAGATGGGAGGAACTGTAATGGGACGAGGTGACTGTAGATGGGGAGGTGAACTGTTGATGGGAGGGAACTGTAGATGGGGAGGGGAAACTGTAGATGGAGGTGGAAAGTTGAGGAGGGGAACTGTAGATGGGGAGGGGAACTGTAGATGGGGAGGGGAACTGTAGATGGGAGGGAACTGTAGATGGGAGGGACGAGGGGAGGGAACTGTAGATGGGGAGGGGAACTGTAGATGGGGAGGTGAACTGTAGGATGGGGAGGATGTAGATGGGAGGGGAACTGTAGATGTGGGAGGGGAACTGTAGATGGGGGGGAACTGTAGATGGGCGGAGGGGAACTGTAGATGGGGAGGGAACTGTAGATGGGGAGGGAACTGTAGATGGGGGTGAACTGTAGATGGGGAGTGTGAACTGTAGATGGGGAGGGGAACTGTAGATGGAGGTGAACTGTAGAGGGGAGGGAACTGTAGATGGGGAGGTGAACTGTAGATGGGGAGGGAACGTAGTAGATGGGAGGGAACTGTAGAGGGAGGTGAACTGTAGATGGGAGGGAACTGTAGATGGGAGGGGAACTGTAGATGGAGAGGGAACTGTAGATGGAGAGGGAACTGTAGATGGGGGAGGGGAACTGTAGATGGGAGGAGGGAACTGTAGATGGGGAGGTGAACTGTAGATGGGAGGTGAACTGTAGATGGGGAGGTGAACTGTAGATGGGGAGGGGAACTGTAGATGGGAGGGGAACTGTAGATGTGGATGAAGGGAGGGAGGCTAGAGACAAGGTGAGGAGATGGAGGTGCGCCGCCTGTTGCTGTAATGATGATGTCGTGCTGTGATCTGCACGTGCTGCCTGTTGATTATCAATATGATCCACCACCCGTCCAGTACGAATGGCTTTCCAGTGAATTCCATCCGATGGCCCCACGGGATCACACTAATCAGCACCCTGGATAGCGCATTCTCGATCCTGCTCGACTCCAGCACCCTGGATCCCGCTTCCGCACAGCACGCTGGATACAACACGTGCACGGCTCTGTCATTAAAAGCTTAATCATTCCATCCGTGGTGCGCACATCAAGAGCACGGCTCAACCCTGACTCGTGTTCGCGAACCTCAAAGGGGCGGGAATTGAAAGTGGGAGGGGGGAATGGGAATAAGGGTTGAAAGAGAGGAGAGGGCAGTGAGAAAGGGGGGGAGGAAAGGGTTGGGGGAGTGGAGAGTGAGGATTGCTGGTTGAGATGTGGGCAGGGAGGTTGCGAGTAAACATAAGGTGGGAGAGAATGGGCTTAAGAAGGGATGTGGAAGGAGATTAATGATGAAGGATAACAGTGTGGGAAACTAGTGGGAGGTGTCGAAGGAGATTAAACGAAAGCAACAGATGATTTGGGTAGCAGAGGATGAGACGAGGGGGGAAGGGGGAAATCCGGATGGGCGAGAACCGGGGAAGATGGGAAGGCAGAGAGTCAGGGATGGAGAGGACAGGGAATATGAATCACGGCAGGAGACGGTGAGGGATGGAATTCAGGTTGGGAGATGGTCAATGATGGGAAGGTGGAGAATCATTTTTGGAGAGAGCGGTGGTGGGGTGGGGTCAGGTTGGAAAAGAGTGGTGGTGGGTGGGGGTGGGTCAGGTTTGGAGAGAGTGGTGGTGGGGTGGTGGGTCAGGTTTGGAGAGAGAGGTGGTGGGGTGGGGTCAGGTTTGGAGAGAGTGGTGGTGGGGGTGGAGTCAGGTTTGGAGAGAGCGGTGGTGGGGTGGGGTCAAGTGTGAGAGAGTGGGGTGGGGTGGAGTCCGGTTTGGAGAGAGCGGTGGTGGGGGTGGGGTCAAGTTTGGAGAGAGTGGTGGTGGGGTGGGGTCAGGTTTGGAGAGAGCGGTGGTGGGGTGGGTCAAGTTTGGAGAGGTGGTGGTGGGTGGAGTCAGGTTTGAGAGAGCGGTGGTGAGGGTGGGGTCAAGTTTGAGAGTGTTGGGGCAGCGAGTCAGGGTGGGGAGGTAGAATCAGGTTTCGAGAGAGTGAGGGTGGGTGTCATGTCAGATTTGGAGAGGATGGGTGTCACATGTCAGAGTTTGGGAAGGATAGGAATGAGTTCGGGGGGGAGGATGGAGGGCAGGTGAGTGTAGTGTGGAGTGGGACGTCGGGTTGGGAGAAGGTGGGGGAGGGATGTCATGGTGCGAGAAGCTGGGGGTGAGGAGTCAGGGCAGGATAAGTTGGGGGTGGGGAGTCAGGGCAGGAGAAGCTGGGGGTAGGAGTCAGGACAGGAGAGCTGGGGGTGGGGAGTCAGGGCAGGAGAAGCTGGGGGCGGGGAGTCAGGCAGGAGAAGCTGGGGTGGGGAGTCAGGACAGGAGAAGCTGGGGGCGGGAGTCAGGCAGAGAAGCTGGGGGTGGGGAGTCAGGACAGGAGAAGCTGTGGGGTGGGGAGTCAGGGCAGAAGGAGAAGCTGGGGTGGGGAGTCATGGCAGGAGAAGCTGGGGGGAGGATGGGGAGTCGGGCAGAAGCTGGGGGGTAATCAAGTTCGAAGAAGGTTGGGACAGGATGTCAGGGTGCGAGAGGGTGGGGATTGGGAGTTAGGTCATGAGGCTCGCCCACCTGGAAGCTGTCATGCAACATATCTTATGGACCTTAATTGGATGACACATTCAGAGGCCGATGATCATACTTCACGTCGATGACGACATCGCACGTCCCAAGATCAATGAGATGAAATTCCATAAACAGCACATCCTTGATCATATAATGATAATCATAAAGCACATCCTTGATCATACAACGATAATCATACAGCACATCCTTGAATCATACAACGATGATCATACAGCACATCCTTGATCATATGACGACGATCATCATACAGCACATTCTTAATCATATGACGATGATCATCATACAGCACATCCTTGATCATATGACGATGACATCATACAGCACATCCTTGATCATATGACATGATCATCATACAGCACATCCTTGATAATACAACGAGGATCATACAGCACATCCTTTATCTTATGACGATGATCATCATACAGCACATCCTTAATCATATGACGATGATCATCATAAAGCACATCCTTGATCATATGATAATCATAAAGCAACATCCTTGATCAATAGATAATCATAAAGCACATCCTTGATCATACAACGATATCTCATACAGCACATCCTTATCATACAACGATAATCATACAGCACATCCTTGATCAACAACGATATCATACAGCACATCCTTGATCATACAACGATGATCATACAGCACATCCTTGATCATATGACGACGATCATCATACAGCACATCTTCTTAATCATATGACGATGATCATCATACAGCACATCCTTGATCATATGAACGATGATTCATCATACAGCACATTCCTTGATCATATGACGATGATCATCATACAGCACATCCTTGATCATATGACGATGATCATCATACAGCACATCCTTAATCATATGACGATGATCATCATACAGCACATCCTTAATCATATGACGATGATCATGATACAGCACATCCTTAATCATATGACGATGATCATCATACAGCACATCCTTCATCATATGACGATGATCATCATACAGCACATCCTTCATCATATGACGATGATCATCATACAGCACATCCTTCATCATATGACGATGATCATCATACAGCACACCCTTGATCATACAATGAGGATCATACAGCACATCCTTGATCATATGACGACGATTATCATACAGCACATCCTTAATCATATGACGATGATAATCATACAGCACATCCTTGATCATATAAACGATGATTATTATCCAACACGTCGATGATCATGTTGCACGTCCTCGATCATATAACAAACGATCATGTGGCATGTCCATCATACAACGATGGTCATGCAGCACATCCATGATCATGCAACGAAGATCATCCATCCATCCATTGGGACCAACTCTGTGCAGAGCATTGGTGCTGCCGAAGCAGTCTCCTTGGCTATTGGGCACAATCCTGGACGTGTCGCCACTCCGACACAGGATACCAGCATGCTGGCACTCATTTTGCTGACTTCGGAAGGATGACAGGTTGAGTCAGCCCCACCTGGTATTAATTCAACAGTCGAGTGTGATTTGAACTCAGGATCCGAGGATCCCAAGGAGCCCACCCGAATCATAAAGCAAACACCAGGCATATCATCAAACAGCACATCCTTGATCATATAACGAAGATCATCATGCTGCACATCCATAATCATATAACGATGGTCATACAGCACATCCTTGACCATATAAACGATGGATATGTCCTTTATCATATAACAATGGTCATTATATAGCACGTCCTTGATCACATAACGATGATCATGTAGCCCGTCCTTGATCATATAACGATGATCATACAGCACATCGTTGATCATACCGATCATACGAATTGTTGGCCGATCGTAAGATGGAGTAGGCCAGCGTCAGATAGCCCAGAACCTTGGCATTCCGCTTTCTACAGTCAATCGGTGATTGTGCAATTCACTAACGAAGACAAGGAATCCACAGCTTCCCGTTCTGGTCGACCTGGGCCCTCAGAAAGGTGTCTTGGAGCTGTCAAGCGGTCCATCGAGAAAACTCCCCGTTGCAAGGCAGCAGATGTTGCAGAGGAGAGAGTACAGTTTAGCTCAAGAACGCCGTGCGGTACCTTCATCAACTGGGCTACTATGGGAGAGCAGCTCGGAGAAAACCTCTTCTTAGACCAGCCAACATTCAAAGAAGAAAGAAGTGGGTTGACGAGATGATCACCAGACCCTTGGAGTTTTGGCAAATTCATCTTTTTCTCCGATGAGTCCCAATTTGCTCAATTTTCTGAAAGTGGACGCGTATGGGTCCGGAGACTTCCCAGTCAAGAGTTCTCTTTGAACCCATTTCAGCCAACTGTCAAACACGGTGGTTTTTCAGTGATGGTGTGGGGAGCAATCTCGTGAATACTTTGAGACCTGGGAGGGCTCCATTTCGCTATTTGAATCCCCAACATGGAGATACCAATTAACGACACACACGGAGGTGGATACTGAGATGAGGTAGGTCTATGCTTCACCCACTGAAACCCACCCACATGTGGAGAAGGTAGGCAACAGCAACTTGCATGTACACATACACACTCATTCGGAGGTGGATACTTTGAGACTTGGGAGGGCTCCATTCCACTTTCTGAAACCCCAACATGGAGATATCAACCAACGGCCGATAACCAATAACACAAACACACACACACACACA
>CM068952.1:204352168-204363947 GCA_035128595.1 Eptatretus atami
TAGTAGTAGTAGTGGTATCCTCTTTGATAATTAAAACACAACTCATAGTACATGGGGATCAAGCCCAACCCCCACCCCCCCCAACTGGTTTGGGCAGAGCTTATCCGTTGATGAGACTGACCCTACCTTGGTTGCCATGACAACGAAGGATTCAAGCACTTTTTGGGAGACAAAGTTTGGCTTGTGACGAGAGATTCGACTTGTGGAACAAGTTGCTGGGAAATTAACAGATTAATGATGTGGTGGTGATTAATAGCAAATGCAGTGAGCTTCGTACTTAACGCGTGCACATAAGAGAATAGGAAACAACAACAACAACACAATACCATGGCAATTTGGAATCCGGGTCATTGGCTATGACCCTTTTGCTTCCGTTTTTTTTTTGCTTCTGGTTTTTGTCATGGGGAATGATGCATGCGGGACGATAAAGGCATCGTCGGAGACATGAAAGACCCAAATAATATCAGACATGGTGTATATTTCCTCCACTGATTTTAATAACGATATCTCCCGCATCATCAAAAAAAATTTTTAATAGTGATTTACGTATTTTGATCGCTGATCCCGAATCCAGGCCGAAGTAACCGGAAATTGCGTATAGAGTTGTGAACTAGAGGGGGAGCACTCGGGAGAGTGCAAAACCTCCGCCCCAATACTGCAAGGTCACTCAAGTGAACCTGATATCCTATTCATTCAATTTGACGTCAACAGTGCTCACAGAGTTATAGTTTTCAACTTTCCCTTTTACATACTCAATTCATTCGTCATAACTAGATTCCTTGAGACAAGAATTGATTTTACGTGGGTATATCCACCTGAAGTTCCAAAATCAGCCGCAATTATAATTTTGGCATGTTTTTTTTGTTAGAAATCATTATAACATGTAGAAATGCAAACAAAATCGAAATTTTGTTGAAAAAAAATTTGCAAATTTTTTTTTCTCTAACAATTTTTTTTTGGGGGGGGGGGTTGGAAATCACTTAAAACATGTAGAAATGCAAAAAAAGGAAATCGAAATTTTGTTGAAAAAAAAGTTGCAAAATTTTTTTTTTTCTCGAACAATTTTTTTTTGGGGGGGGGGGTTTGGAAATCACAAAACATGTAGAAATGCAAAAAAAAAAAATTCAAATATTTTTTTAAATTGGCCGCCATAGCGGCCATATTGGATTTTGGACCAAGTCCAAAATCTAATGGCATGATCCTTGGACCAGACCTAACCCCCCCCCCCCCACCACCAAGTTTCGTCGAAATCCGTCGAGGAGTTTTTCCGTAATACTGTTCACAAACAAACAAACAGAAAGGGGTGAAAACAGTAACCTCCATCCATCTTCGATGGCGGAGGTTACAAGTTATAGGTAAAGTCAGAAGCGAATGTAAGAAGAATACTACGTTCGCTTATAGTATTTTTTTTTGTATGAGATCCTGTTCTAGGCGGTGTGGTTGTCATTGTGAAGGTAATGTTAAGGAATTTTTTTTTTTTCAGATGAATCCTGTTCTTGATGAGATCCAGGCGGTGTTGTTGTTGTTGTGAAGGTAATGTTGAGGTATAATGTTGAGGTCATATTAAATTTTTTAGATGAGATCCTGTTCTTGGCGGTGTAGTTGTTGTTGTGAAGGTAATGTTGAGGAATTTTTTTTTCAGATGAGATCCTGTTCTAGGCGTGTGGTTGTCATTGTGAAGGTAATGTTAAGGAATTTTTTTTTTCTTCAGATGAGATCCTGTTCTTGATGAGATCCAGGCGGTGTAGTTGTTGTTGTGAAGGTAATGTTGAGGTATAATGTTGAGGTCATATTAATTTTTTTAGATGAGATCCTGTTCTAGGCGGTGTAGTTGTTGTTGTGAAGGTAATGTTGAGTATAATGTTGAGGTTTTTTTTTAGATGAGATCCTGTTCTAGGCGGTGTAGTTGTCATGAAGGTAATGTTGAGGAATTTTTTTTTTTTCAGATGAGATCCTGTTCTAGGTGCTGTCGTTGTTGAGGTATAATGTTGAGGTAATATTTATTTTTTTAGATGAGATCCTGTTCTAGGCGGTGTAGTTGGCGTTGTGAAGGTAATGTTGAGGTAATATATTTTTTTTTAGATGAGATCCTGTTCTAGGCGGTGTAGTTGTTGAGGTATAATGTTGAGGTAATATTTATTTTTTTAGATGAGATCCTGTTCTAGGCGGTGTAGTTGTTGAGGTATAATGTTGAGGTAATATTTATTTTTTTAGATGAGATCCTGTTCTAGGCGGTGTAGTTGTTGAGGTATAATGTTGAGGTAATATTTATTTTTTTAGATGAGATCCTGGTCTAGCGGTGTAGTTGTTGAGGATAATGTTGAGGTAATATTTATTTTTTTAGATGAGATCCTGTTCTAGGCGGTGTAGTTGTTGTGAAGGTAATGTTGAGGTATAATGTTGAGGTAATATTTTTTTCAGATGAGATCCTGTTAGGCGGTGTAGTTGTTGTGAAGGTAATGTTGAGGTATAATGTTGAGGTAATATTAATTTTTCAGATGAGATCCCGTTCTAGGCGGTGTAGTTGTTGTGAAGGTAATGTTGAGGTATAATGTTGAGGTAATATTTTTTTTTAGATGAGATCCTGTTCTAGGCAGTGTAGTTGTTTGTGAAGGTAATGTTGAGGTATAATGTTGAGGTAATATTTTTGTTTTAGATGAGATCCTGTTCTCAGCGGTGTAGTTGTCGTGAAGGTAATGTTGAGGTATAATGTTGAGGTAATATTTTTTTTTTTGAATGAGATCCTGTTCTAGGCGTGTAGTTGTTGTGAAGGTAATGTTGAGGTATAATGTTGAGGTAAATTTTTTTTTTTCAGATGAGATCCTGTTCTAGGCGGTGTAGTTGTCGTTGTGAAGGTAATGTTGAGGTAATATTAATTTTTGCAGATGAGATCCTGTTCTAGGCTGTAGTTGTTGTTGTGAAGGTATGTTATTTTTTCATCGCAAAAAGACTTTAATTTGATATTTTAAGAAGCGAATGTAAGAAGAATTCTACATTTGCTTCTAGGCTTTGCCTATTCCATATTATTTATTTCAGATGAGATCCTGTTCTAGGCGGTGTAGTTGTTGTTAAGGTAATGTTGAGGTAATATTAATTTTTGCAGAAGAGATCCTGTTCTCGGCGGTGTAGTTGTTGTTGAGGTAATATTAATTTTTGCAGAAGAGATCCTGTTCTCGGCGGTGTAGTTGTTAAGGTAATATTAATTTTTTTCATAGCAAAAAGACTCCAATTTGATATATTTAAGAAGCGAATGTAAGAATTCTACGTTCACTTCTGGGCTTTGTCTATTCCATATTACCCAACAACAAAAATTCCAATTCGTATAGAAATATTTTGGCAACGTTTATTTTATTTTATTCAAGAGGTTTATTTATTTATTTAAAACACGAAACGAGGCCTAAATGAACCCGAGCTCACCATCTCGCAGGACGGCGACCCATGGCGTATCGGGACCTAAAACACACACACAATGGACAAGAAAATCAATCAATGGCCGCACAACGTTCTCCACCGAGCAACAAGCAACGTCACTGAGGCCACGATGCGGAGGATTGAAGCAGATTGCGTTAATTAACCGCACAGCCGGTCCGCCATCTTACCTCGCTGGCCGAAAAGGATTCTGGGAAAAAGATTCACAGCAATCAGTGAGTTCACGTCCTTTATTTCTCCAGAAAAGATGTTATTCTAACTAAATAATCTTTAAATTCAGGATATAATGTGAAATTGTTTCTATAAAAATACACATTCATCGGCAGTGGAAAAGGAAAAGGAAAAAGAGAAGTGTTGCTGCCGCGAACTATGTTGCTTAGACCGACGGAAACCTCCAACCCCGGATATTAAAATATCGGTGGGTTCTTCGTGTCAGTGGATGAAGTAATATCAACGAGTGATCATGGATTTTTATCCTGTATTAAATTATGTAGACTCACGTAATATACTTTTAAAATTGGTGATGCCGGAGGTGTCTCAATCAAATATATAATGTATCGATCGCTGATGATACCGAACATCCGCTACACCGCCACGAACATGATTTACCACAAAGGACATGTTACAACTACGGTTAAATAACCGAGGGTAAAGTCTAAATTTAATGTAAATATCGAGCGTTGCCTTTTTACTAACTATTGTTAAACAATCTTCGCATTGTGATATGAAAGGTGCTTGAGGTGGATGTTCGAGCTTTGCGTGATGACGTAAAGGCGTAAGGCGGAACACGTGCGTTTCATTCGGGTTTTGTGGCGCGAGGAGCAAGAATTGGTTCGAAAGCAGGAAGTGAGAAGTGAGACCTGTTGGGTTCTCTCAGGAATTTTGATTCCAAGACTTGTCTTTCGCGGTCGGTCCTCTCACGGACTGAGTTACCAAGACTTGTGTTTTGCGGTCGGTCCTCTCACGTCTCACGAGCGGCCTCGGTGGAGAGTTCTGGAATGACGAGTTACACGAGTCCCCGCGGACCCCGACAGGGGTCCAGGGAAAGAGGACTCCACCTGGTCCTACTAGTCCTCGCTGTGAGCGCGACCCGGACTCGGAGCGCCAAACTGAACGTCCCCAAAGTGCTTCTACACCCACCGGCGAAAACTGCGACAACTACACGCTCGAGGCTTCCGACGGTTTTTACACGTGGTGCGTACGTCCCCCACTTCCGTGCATGCGCCCCCAACCCCACGCCGTGCATGCCCCCACCCACCCCACGTCCGTGCGTGCCCACCCCAACCCCACGTCCGTGGCTCCCCCCACCCCACGTCCGTGCCTGCCACCCCAACCCCACGCGTGCCACCCCAACCCCACGTCCGTGCATGTCCCCCAACCCCACGAAAGTGCAGCCCCCCCAACCCACGTCCGTGCGTGCCCACCCCAACCCCACGTCCGTGCATGTCCCCCCCCAACCCCACGTCGTGCGTGCCCACCCCAACCCCACGTCCGTGCAGTCCCCCAACCCCGAAAGTGCATGCCCCCCCAACCCCACGTCCTCGTGCCCACCCCAACCCACGTCCGTGCATGCCCCCCCACACCCCACGTCCGTGCATGTCCCCCAACCCACGTCCGTGCATTCCCCCAACCCCACGTCCGTGCATGCCCCCCCCAACTCACGTCCTGCATGCCCCCCCAACCCACGTCCGTGCATGCCCCCCCAACCCCACGTCCGTGCATGCACCCAACCCACGTCCGTGCATGCCACCCCACCCCACGTCCTGCATCCCCCCCACACCCATCCGTGCATGCCCCCCACCCCACATCCATGTGTGCGGCCCCATGTCCGTGTGCCCCCCCGACCCCACATCCATGTGTGCCGGCCCCACGTCCGTGTGTGCCACCCCAACCCCACTCGTGCGTTCCCCCCCCAACCCCACGTCCGTGTGTGCCACCCCACCCACGTCCATGCATAGCCCCCCCCAACCCACGTCCGTGCATGCCCCCCAACCCCCGTCCGTGCGTGCGTCACCCCGCCCCACGTCCGTGCATCCCCCCCCCCCGGCCCCACGTCCGTGCCCCCCCGGCCCCACGTCCGTGCGTGCCACCCTCGACCCCATGTCCGTGCGTGCCCCCCCCAACCCCACGTCGTGTCCCCCCAACCCCACGTCCGTGTGTGCCACCCCGGCCCCACGTCCGTGCATGCCCCCCCGACCCACATCCATGTGTGCCGCCCATGTCCGTGTCCCCCCCCCGACCCCAATCCATGTTGCCGGCCCACTCCGTGTGTGCCACCCCAACCCCACGTCCGTGTGTTGCCACCCCCAACCCACGTCCGTGCGTGCCCCCCCCAACCCACGTCGTGTGTGCCACCCCCAACCCACGTCCGTGTGTGCCACCCCAACCCACGTCTGTGCATCCCCCCCAACCCACGTCCGTGCATCCCCCCCCACCCCACGTCCGTGCATGCCCCCCCAACCCCACGTCCGTGGCATGCCCCCCAACCGAACGTTGCGTGCCACCCCCGGCCCCACATCTATGCGTGCCACCCCCGGCCCCCTCCGTCGGCCCCCCCCCCCGGCCCCACGTCCGTGCGTCCACCCCCGACCCCACATCCATGTGTGCCGGCCCCACGTCCCGCGTGCCCCCCCCCCGGCCCCACATCCATGTGTGCCGGCCCCACGTCCGTGTGTGCCACCCTCGACCCCACATCCATGTGTGCCGGCCCCACGTCCGTGCGTGTCACCCCCACCCCACATCCATATGTGCCAGCCCCACATCCATGTGTGCCGGCCCCACGTCGTGCATGCCCCCCCAACCCGACGTCCGTGGTGCGCCCCCCCAACCCCACATCATGTGTGCCCACCTGGCCCCACATCCATGTGTCCCACCCGGCCCCAATCCATGTGTGCCCCCCCGACCCCACATCCATGTGTGCCCCCCCCGACCCACATGCAGTGTGCCCACCCGGGCCCAATCCATGTGTGCCACCCGGGCCCACATCCATGTGTGCCCCCCCGACCCCACATCCATGTGTCCCCCGGCCCCACGTTGTGTGTCCCACCCAGCGCCACGTCCATGTGTGCCCCCCGGCCCCACGTCCATGTGTGCCCACCCCAGCCCCACTCCATGTGGCCCCCGCCCCACGTTTGTGTGCCCCCGGCCCCACGTTTGTGTGCCCCCGTGCCCCACGTTTGTGTGCCCCCCCGGCCCCACATCCGTATGTGCCTCCCCGACCCCACGTCCGCTGTGTGTTTTATGAATGTTTCTGCTCGTGGACACCATGTGGTGCTTGTGCTGTCCATAGCCCTCGTTGTCCATCCGGTTCTAACGTCACGTTCAGTTCCAGCATCCTTGTCCAAGAGGCAGGAAACTGATTCGATCATGCCCGATAGGCATGCAAACTTGTGGTTATCAAACGGCAACCTCGTCGATAAACAAATGCTGGACATCCCGACCCGGATTAATATCCCTCTGGAAGTACGACACACTCCATGATGCAGCACGTCACCTGAATAACACCATCGCGAGGTTTATTTTGCATTGTTTGTCCAGGTATGATATGAGTTCACCGCTCTTTATCCAGGTACGGTATCATTCGCAAGTGAACTCACCCTTGTTTATCCAGGTGTGTTATGAGTTTACCGCTGACTGTCCAGGGTCGGGTTTACAGGTGAACTCGCCATTTTGTTTATCCAGGTATGATACGGTCAGTTTGGATTCTGTTCCAGTCAATCAACTCTGGATCTGCTTCTGTTCCTCTCTCTGCAACGGTCGGAGACCCCCTCCCCCCCCCAATCTGAAACCACAGGGTTAGGACCATGATCTCCATGAACATGTCTTGGACATTTGACACAATCTGCCATCTTGCTCTGCTTGCCAAGCTCTCTCCCCGTGCCATGCAAGGCCTTCTTTCCTGGGTTTCTCACTTCCTCGACTCACTCGGTCAACGTGTTGTTATCAATGGACCTCTCTCCTCCCCTCTCCCAATGCTGGCTGGAGTTCCCCAAGGCGGTCTTTTGGGTCCAGTCTCGTGGCTCATCCATATAAATGACCTCTCTGATGCTTTGGAAACCTCTCGTCCTTTTTTGCAGACGACTCTCACTGCATCGTCCGGCACCCTCCTCCCTCTGCTCGGCAGACAACAACCTCCTTTCTCTGCTACAGCTACAAAGTATTTTACTCGCGTCTGATAAATAGAACGTCATCAATTCTTTTCTCTTTTTTTAAATGAATTAATTTTTTTGGGGGGGGTTTTTTTAACCGTCTGTTCTCCAATATTGCTCGCTACGCTCTCTCAGTCCTCTGACCCCCATCCTCACCTCCCCCCTATCTACTCCAGGGTACACGTGTTCTTTCAGTAACCCGATCAGATCCTCGGTGTCCGTCGTATTAGTCGTGTGCGTGGGTTTGTCTCGCGATACTGTGTCGTGTTGATGCATTGACGCTGTCCCATTGAATGATCCTCCTTGCTATATGGGAAGTGTCCATGCGTGCTCCCGCATCCTCATGCGCATGCAAACTGCACCCGGTCAGCCTTCTGTGGGTTTGGTGTTTTCCCTTATCGTTCGGTGCATGTTGCTTTGCTTTACAAACCTCGTTTTGATTGGGGTTACGGTTTGGGTTTGAGTCAGGGTTGTCTCCACTGCACACAGTGCATGATTGACTCAAACTCACTTTACAGCCAGCCATCGATTTGTGTCCCATCGGCATTAGATTTGTCCAAATCGATCTCATCTCGTTGTCCAAATTCGTTATTCCTGTTTGTGTGTTCTGCTGAGCGGTGTGGAACTCTCACGGGTGTGGGATCATAGTGGGGGCCAGAGGGATGCGTCCGTGCTGGTTATGAGCATTACTTATACTGATGAAGGTGCACGGTTGTCACGAGTGGTGCAGTCGTTTTGGAGGCAGGATCATGACGGAGGAAATCAAACACACAATGGTGAACCATTGGACGCTTCTCGTTGTAAAACACAATGTTCCGTTCGTGCTCGATATCACCGCACCACGGTTCTCGCACGAGGACCACGAATGGGTGGGTGTCCCAAGGCTTTAAGGCCTGACCGTGTGTCCCGCAGGCGCTCTACCAGACCTGAGACTGTGACCGTGGAGCCATTTTGGACGTTGGACGACCGTGGCCAGGATTGCTCCAAAACGGCCCTGGTGACTGCTCGCAGCAGCCATGCCTCTCGGCAAATGGCCATCGTGTTCGCGGAGGAAACTGGTGTGTGAACAATCTTTCGTGGGAAGCCACCTTACAGTAGACCCTCTGGTTCTTTAACAACACCTGTTGTGTTTATGTTAAAAGTTAACGGTAATTTTTCTGCTCGTTGGATGGTCTCACATTGATTACATTAGTTTCCTTTTTAAAGATGGGCAATTGTGTGTCAAATGCCAAAGCTCGGATTGATCTGTTTGGTGTTGCAATCTCAACCAATGTTCATGAATCCGAGTCCAGTATCTACTTGCGTTCTTGTAATCTACGTTAAAAAAAAGTATACCACTGTTTACTTGTGTACATCGTAGTATAGTTTCATCGCTCCTACCTCTCGCTCCTTCTCTGGTCTGGTTTACCTGACAGTCCAGTCACATGTTGTGATTGACTCCATGCCCTCAGGCCAACTTCGGATTGAAGCAAATCATGGACTGTCACCTCAAACCCCCTAAATGAAATAGTAAAATTGATGTTTTCCAAAATTATTTTTGTTGAAAGGTCCATACTCGTGGTTTGTAAAAGAGAAGTATTGTGATAAGAAGGTACGCGAGAGGTGTGTTTAAGATAAATTGATGACTACCTTAAAATCGCTCAATATCGTGTCATGGATGTGCTGGACACTCCGTATGCATCCTGATTATTCCTCTGGTTATCTATTTGTTCTTCATTAAAAACCGCCCCTCATCTCTACGACCATTGACCCTGTAGTGACAGGCTGGTTGCTTCGCTGTGATGTGATCATCGACGTGATCAGCGGTATCCAGGTATCCTCGACAACGCGAGAGCTATACCTGGAGGACTCGCCACTCAAACTCTCCATCAGGGCTTTCGATCGAGAAGGTGAGCATGTGCAGGTGGAGCCCCAAGAGCACGAATGTCTCGTTCTTTTGTCGCCGTACTCGAAAGTACTTCCTGCGTTGTAAATTAATTTTCTTTACACACCCTTCTGTGCACTTTACCTTTACCTGTTTGTGCAAACATTGTGCCTTGTTGAAAAAATAACTGGAAACCTTTAATATCTGGGGCTGTTGCATCCAAGGCTAATGTTATAGTAGTAGTAGTTGTCGTAGTTGTGGTAATAGTAGTTATGATATGAAGTTGAATCTGTTATTTCGTTCCGAAGGCAATTGGCCAATCGATGATAAACTTATTCTTTGGAATAATTAATTATATTGTGATGATAGCAGCATCACTGGCCCAATTATAGCACATGGAACTCTTTCTTGTTGGAATATGATGTCACATGGGCAAATACAACAACTCATTTCTGCAATTTATTTAACCTTCAATAAGCATGAATGAACCATTACCTCACAATTGACTGTAAGGAAATGTTTGTTGTGAAGATTTGACTGTAAAGAGGTGTTTGTTGTGGGACATGTTTCACTGCAATGTGGTGGTGTAAGTGTCACTTGTGTGTCCCCATGTTTATTATATTCAGGAAACACATTCACGACTCTGGCCGGCCTGCCATTTGATTGGACAATCGTAAAAGATACCGAGTCTGCCTCGTCACCTGACTCTCACAATTCCTTGAGGTAGGCAAACAAGTTTTAAATGATACTAAATGACCCGTGAACCCGTTGGGTTCCCGTTGTGACAGCGGTTGATAAAAAAAAGACAGCTCCAGCGAACTATAACGCTGAGGTTGTTTGCATTGATCAAATTCTCCCGAAGAGTCCTTGACTGAATCGGGAATTGATTTTTAAATGATTTTTTCGTTGCCTGATTTGAAAGAAACTTGATACTGCACACCGCAGCAGAATGGTAAGTAAGGTGGGCCAAAGATTTTTGCGCTATCGTGTACCGTTTTGGCTGTATTTTGGGAACATGCATACATACATACATACAAGATGAGAGTTTTAGTAATATATAGATTCATTCTCTACCATTTTTTAAACAATATTTCACATTAACAGGACATTTTAAACAATATTTCATGTTATCGGGACATTTTAAAACAACATTTCATGTTATCACGACGTTTTAAACAATATTTCACGTTACCGGGATATTTTATACAATATTTCACGTTCTCGGGACGTTTTAATCAATGTTTCACGTTATCGAGACGTTTTAAACAATGTTTCACGTTATTGGGACATTTTAAACAATATTTCACTTTATCGGGACATTGTAAACAATATTTCACATTACCAGGACATTTTAAAACAACATTTCATGTTATCAGGACGTTTTAAACAATATTTCACATTATGGGAACATTTTAAACAACATTTCACGTTATCAGGACGTTTTAAACAATATATCACGTTATCGGGACGTTTTAAACAATAGTTCACGTTATCAGGACATTTTAAAACAACATTTCATGTTATCAGGACGTTTTAAACAATATTTCACATTATGGGGACATTTTAAAGAATATTTCATGTTATCAGGACGTTTTAAACAATATTTCACGTTATCGGGACGTTTTAAACAATAGTTCACGTTACCGGGACGTTTTAAACAATATTTTGCGTTGCCGAGACGTTGTGAATAATATTTCACGTTAACAGGACATTTAAAAAAATATTTCACGGTACCGAGATATTTTAAACAATATTTCACGTTCTCGGGACGTTTTAATCAATATTGCACGTTATTGCGATGTTTTAAAGAATATTTCACGTTATTGGGACGTTTTAAACAATATTTCACGTTATCGGGACGTTGTGAACAATATTTCAAGTTATCGGGACATTTTAAAACAACATTTCATGTTATCAGGACGTTTTAAACAATATTTCACATTCTGGGGACATTTCAAACATTTCACGTTATCGGGACGTTTTAAACAATATTTCACGTTATCAGGACGTTGTGAACAATATTTCACGTTATCAGTACATTTTAAACAATATTCACGTTCTCGCGGACGTTTTAAACAATATTTCCGTTATGGGACGTTTTAAACAATATTTCACGTTATCAGGACGTTGTGAACAATATTTCACGTTATCAGGACATTTTAAACAATATTTCACGTTCTCGGGACATTTTAAACAATATTTCACGTTCTCGGGACGTTTTAAACAATATTTCACGTTCTCGGGACGTTTTATACAATATTTCCCGTTATCGGGACGTTTTAAACAATAGTTCACGTTATCGGGACGTTTTAAACAATATTTCACGTTCTCGGGACGT
>CM068952.1:204371842-204386676 GCA_035128595.1 Eptatretus atami
CCCAAACCAATAACAGGACACGGTGCTGCGTAGGCGTGGCCGATGGGGAAAGGGTGCCTTCGTTACCAATGACAGGACACGTTGCTTGGCGTTTTGCACCACAGTATCTATCTTCTATCTATCTATAATTCCAGCAATCTCTCTTTGTTTTCCTATTCAAAAGGTTTGAAATTAATGGACAAGCGGTTCCCAAGTTATAGCCAAGTTAGAGCGCGTTCCCCATTATGGGTTACAACGAACGGACTTCCGGATAGTGATGACTTACTGTATTATAATAATTTCTCGATTCCTTATGCGCATGTTATAGATAAACACAATGCCCAATCCATCGTCGTTTACGAGAGCGAAGGAACGGACTGTGTGGTTGTTGTTTCTGCACGCGGTTTAAAAGTTTGTTTTTTTTCTCTTCTCTTCTCTTTGTGTTTCCTTTCGATGACATTGTGAAAAGGAAAAATACGTTGGTGCTAATTGAATAATTGGCCATTAAAATAAAACTAAATTGCGAATAATCGTAACTGCGATATGCGAACTTCCGGACAGTGAGGACTTAACTTCCGGACTTCCAGATAGTGACGACTTACTATATTCTTTCTCGATTTCTAATGCGCTTTTAAAACAGAACGCCTGTGTGGTTGTTTGAAAGTTTTTTGTTTGTTGTTTGTTTTTTGCACGTACGGCCAAGCACGTACGGGCACGCAAGAGCGAAGGAACGGCCTGTGTGGTTGTTGTTTCTGGCACGTGGTTTGAAAGTTTTTTTTTTCACGTACGGGCACGCACTAGTATCAAAATTAAATCAAACTCTTTCCGACTGTCCGGTATCCAAGGCTAATATCAAAATTAAATCCAACTCTTACCGACTGATCCGTATCTAAGGCTAATATCAAAATTGAATCCGACTCTTGCAACTGATCTGTAGTAAAAGCTAATATCAAAATGAAAATCCAACTCTTACCGACTGATCTGTGTCCAAGCTAATATCAAAATTAAATCCAACTCTTACCGCCTGATCTGTATCCAAGGCAAATATCAAAATTAAATCCAGCTATTACCAACTGATCCGTATCTCAGGCTCATGTCAAAATGGAATCACTCTTACTGACTGATCTGTATCCAAGGCTAATGTCAAAATTAAATCCTACTCTTACTGACTGATCTGGATCCAAGGCTCATCCAAAATTAAATCCGACTCTTACCGACTGATCCGTATCCAAGGCTAATATCAAAACGTAGTCCGACTCTTACTGACTGATCCGTATCAAAGGCTAATGTCAAAATTTAATCCCACTCTTTCTGACTGATCTGTATCCAAGGCTAATATCAAAATTAGATCAAACTCTTACCGACTGATCTGTATGCAAGGCTAACATAAAAATTAAATCCAACATTACCGACTGATCCGTATCTAAGGCTAATATCAAAATTAATCCGACTCTGACCCAACTGATCTGTATCCAAGGCTAATATCAAAATATCCAACTCTTACTGACTGATCTGTATCCAAAGCTAATATCAAAATTAAATCCGACTCTTACTGATCATCTGTATCCAAGGCTAATATCAAAATTAAATCCAAATCTTACCGACTGATCTGTATCCAAGGCTAATATCAAAATTAAATCCAAATCTTACCGACTGATCTGTATCCAAGGCTAATATCAAAATTAAATCCAATTACGATGATCTGTCAAGCTAATATCGAAATTAAATGAAACACTTACCGACTGATCTTATTCCAAGGCTAATATCAAAATTAAATCCAAATCTTACTGACTATCTGTATCCAAAGCTATTATCAAATTCAAATCCAACTCTAACCGACTGATCTGTATCCAAGGCGAATATCAAAATTAAATAAAACTCTTACCGCCTGATCTGTATCCAAGGCTAATATCAACATTTAATCCAACTTTTACCGACTGATCCGTATCCAAGGCTTAATATCCAAATTAAATCCAGCTATTACCAACTGATCCGTATCTCAGGCTCATGTCAAAATGGAATCTAACTTTTACTGACTGATCTGTATCCAAGGCTAATGTCAAAATTAAATCTAACTCTTACTGACTGATCTGGATCCAAGGCTCATGATAAAATTAAATCTACTCTTTCGACTGATCCGTATCCAAGGCTAATATCAAAACGTAATCCACTCTTTCCGTCTGATCCGTATCCAAGCGAATATCATAATTAAATCAAACTCTTTCCGACTGATCTGTATCCAAGGCGAATATCAATAATTAAATCAAACTCTTTCCGACTGATCTGTATCCAGGCTAATATCAAAATTAAATCCAACTCTATGACTGATCTGTATCCAAGGCGATATCAAAATTAATCAAACTTCTTACCGACTGATCCGTATCCAAGGCGAATATCATAATTAAATCAAACTCTTTCCGACTGATCTGTATCCAAGCTAATATCAAAATTAAATCCAACTCTTATGACTGTCCGATATCCAAGGCTAATGTCAAAAATTAAATCCTACTCTTTCTGACTTGATCTGTATCCAAGGCTAATATCAAAATTAAAATCAAACTCTTACCGACTGATCCGTATCAAGGCGAATATCATAATTAATCAAACTCTTTCCACTGATTGATCAAGGCTAATATCAAATTAAATCAAACTCTTTCCGACTGATCTGTATCCAAGGCTAATATCATAATTAATCAAACTCTTTCCGACTGATCTGTATCCAAGGCTAATATCAAAATTAAATCAAACTCTTTCCGACTGATCTGTATCAAGGCTAATATCAAAATTAAATCCTACTTTTCTGACTATCTGTATCCAAGGCAATATCAAATAAATCAACTCTTACGACTGATCTGTATCCAAGGCTAATATCAAAATTAAATCAAACTCTTACCGACTGATCTGTATCAAGGCTAATATTCAAAATTAAAATCAAACTCTTTCCGACTGATCTTGTATCCAAGGCTAATATCAAAATTAAATCTACTCTTTCTGACTGATCTGTATCCAAGGCTATATCAAAATTAAATCAAACTCTTACCGACTGATCCGTATCCAAGGCTAAAGGGGCTGTTCACACCTTGACGATTTAGCGAACGTATGCCGTTTTTTTACAAATTTGCCGAATACGCTGGCACACGTCGAATACGTTATTGGTATTTTGTATACGTTAGGATACCCTGAAAAACACTCCCATAAGTCGTTGTACGCTGGCTTTAATCGTTGACTTTGTGCTGTTCTCTCTTTTCGAATGCTTAAAATTTTACGACGTACTCGGCGTTTGGCTCACACGTTCCGCTACGCCGCCATAAGGTTTAGGCACGTTATGCGATCGTTGACACACTTTAATTGTATGTTACTCATAAGTCAAAACACGTAGAGGTAACATTCGCGTACCGCGAAACTTATTTCTAACCTATGAGTAACGTTTTGTAAGCACACTACACAAACGTTGTTCACACTTCTTAACACGCTACTTGAAAGTTCCTCATACGTCGAAAACACATCAAAGTAATGTTTAGGGTACCCGTGACTTATTATAACCTATGAATAACGTGCTTGGGAATTATTACGCTATGCATACGCTGGACTATCGTGGGCATAGGTTGTGGACGCCTAAAACACGATAAACAATCGTTGGTATAACTTATGTATTGTTCTCGAAGCGTTCTGTGTTCATTACTAGTACATTAGCATTTGTCAAGTCGTTTTTAATACTTTAAAAAGTAAAACAAAGAAATATTTCATCGTGGGAATGAGGAAAAAAAATAGCCGAAAAAGAACATCGAACAATGTGGCAAATAGTCTCCTATTCGTGGACGATAAGAGATCCATCATCACCACAACCCGCTCCCATCACGCTCACCTACTACTACTACATGGAGCTACTACTACTACCAATACTACTACTACTACACTACTATAGCTACTACTACAACATACTACTACTACTACTACTACTAGACATAACATACTACTACTACTATGACATAGACATACCACTACTAACTAGAGTAACATTCTACTACTACAATGCTACTACTACAACACTACTACTATTACTACTGTCACGCACACCAACTACTGCTAATAGTATTACTACTACTGATACTACTGGCCATTGACATCTACTCAACATGGATCTGGAACAATGATGGGTTCCTTTGTGAAGCCCATTTGATGTACCAATTCCCCTAAACGCTGCCAATACGTCAGTCACGTAGATGTAAGTTAGAAACACTTTCAGTAAGGTTCTGTGGTTGTCCGGAAGACGTCAATTTAATTCGTCTACATACGACAATGTGTGCTTTATACATACGTCAATAGTTCATAGCATGTACTCAATGGTTAGATGCACGTTTTACTTATGTTCGAAACAGCTACACATAGGTAAACGCACTTACTCTTACGTTCATAGCACGGTACCATTGGTTCAAGGCCAGTATACATAGTTTCAATGCACGTTACTCATTACTTTCCAAGCACGTTAAACATAGGCTAAAGCTGACGTTACTCATTTGTTTCAAAGCACGTTACTCAACGGTTATTAAATTGGGTTTCAAGTATGGCATTAACTTGACGTGCTTGACTTATGACTAACCTACAAAACGTGTGTTCGCCGTGTTTTAAACGATCGCGGAACGTGCAAGAACACATCCAACGCATGCGAAACGTGTGGAGCCTTACGTCGAGTACGTCTAAAATTTTCAGCATGCTTGAAATTCACGACGTATCGAACGGACTAGTTAATATGCCAGCGTACTTCAATGATTTCGAGCATAATCTTAACGTATACCAATCTTCCTATAGCGTATTTGACGTTGCCTAGCGTTGTAAACCCATTTTTCATAGAATGGCATACGCTGGCAAGAATCTCAAGTGTGACTGCAATGTTGACAATTCAAAATTCGGCAGTTTTGATTTCAATCGCGCTCCGGCTCAAGTTCTCAACAGCTACGCCACGAGTTCGCGGCGATACGTATAGCGCGCAAAGGGTAAGTTGAAACTATCGCTTGTCTTAGTTTGACGCCGATCACAAGGTAAGCATTCGGTGGTAAAAGTTATGTATAACACAACGAACGTTCTGTGCCCGTACTAATATGTATAGCAAACGACCAACACGTTTTATACGCCAAAAACTCAAAAAAAAAACATCAAAATTTCAGCGTACGTCAACGTTTTAGATCAATTTTTATACGTTGCCATTGCTGGCTTAAACGTCAAGGTGTGACAGCGCCTAACATCAAAATTAAATCAAACTCTTACCGACTGTTCTGTATCCAAGGCTAACATCATAAATTAAAGTCCAAACTCTTACCGACTGATCTGTATACCAAAAGCTAAGTCCAAATTAAAATCGAGTGTTACCACCTGTATCGAAACGCTAACACGACTTGTTGACGATGTCATGACCTTATGAAATGGAATATTATACATTAGCAATATACTCTGACTGCTGAGACTTTTTTTGAATGGCATAACTGACTTGAGCTCATCAATAAAACATTTTAGCTTTGAACTTTGAGAGCATTTGTTGAGAGAGTAAACACGGCCTGAGCATGATAAGAGTATAAAGATGTATGATTAGTTCCAGAAGGCCGCCATCATATGACCCATGTAAGGTGACATTGTAAAGAATGTGTTGATCTTGATTTTTCAGTCGGGCACGTTTCGCTCGTGCTGCCGTTCCCACTCGAATGTTCTACTTCCCTTCCTCAAGTGATCCATCTATGAGGATCTGTTTATAATCATTGCCTTGAATATTCACCCACAGAACGTGCATGGGCCGAGCTGCATCTGCTCATTCTCGAAGAACATACTGCTGGAACCCACACACGACGTGACCTTGTCGTTGCAACGCGCATTCTTACCTTGCTCAAGCTCCGTCGACGGCCGTCTTCTTGTGAGCTTTAGTGGAGATTTGGAGGTTCAGGTGGAGCCATTGTATTCGGTTGTATGTCATTAATTTGGAAAATTCTTCCGTTGTTGACTCGCCCTCCCTTTACCATTGTCAACCTCTCTACCTTGATTTTGGATTCCCTCAGGTCATTATGCCAACTAGAAAATAAATGCACAATAGCAACTTTTGCTGCCAGAGATCGTGATGCCATCGCGATCAGTACAAGCTTCGGCTCAGGGTGACGAGGAGGAATATTCTGCCTGCTGCACCTCATGCCACGTCACGTCTATCTCATTACTAGCCCTACGTAAAGGTCATAGCAAGCGTTACTGCAGCTACAAAAGTAATCTTTATTCCATATCGTGAAGGAATTGAGGGAGATTATCTTTCTCACAAAATTTCCTTTGAATGGCATTGAAGGGTCAACTATGAAGTGTGGGCTGCACCACTATGAGCGCTGATGGGCGTGGGTAGTGAGTTACCTTTTCCCTTGTCTTCATTATTGACCCAGCTAGTTTTCACATTTGGCTATGATGTAAACCTACTATGAATAACTTTCTTTTGACTCGTTTAATCTCCCCCACTCCCTTCCCCACCATTCTTTTAATGGCCATGTTTTAAATATAAAACTGAATTGTGTCATTGATAATGAAACGTGACGAAGCTGTTTTCCCCATCGTGTTAAATTGAATTCCATAGTAAGGCTTCTTGCAACATCCGAAGACGTTCTCAAATGCCGTAGGCCATTCAATCCCATGATAGTGTACACCTGTCCCAGAATACCCCTCCTGTTACGTGCTTCTTTAACCACTTTATCCAGGACATGCGCATGCAGGGCTTGTCTCGCTGCCAAGCTTGCTTCTGTGACGTGAGCCGAGCCAGCCCTTTTGGTGAGTACCTTGCTGGACACGCTTGCTCCTCGGTCCCAGTCTGGTTGCAGGGGCAGTTTGTGTTACATAACAACGACCGTTCATGGAAGTCTCACCTCTCTGGGAAACGGTTTCGTGACAGACCAGTAACAATGCAAGTTGTGTTGTATTTATATCTGTATATTAATGGACAAGAGTTTGTGTATTTATGGTGTCTGCTCTTTACCCATTGAATTGGAAAGCGTCCTGACCCTCCCGCAATGGTGACCTGGAAAAAAAATGAATCATACATTCCACCATTTCTGGTAAGCCCAGAATCTCGGATCAGTTCATATTCACAATGGCCAGGCTCTCCTGTAGAGCTTCCATTCAGTGTAAAACAAACCAAATGGACTCGTTTGCAAGAGATCATCATCAAACATCAAAGGTTGGAGCGATAGCGTCACGGGCCTGAGCCATAGGGCGGGAGTATGTGGCCGCCTCAGGCCTTGGTGTCTGCATATGGGCCAGGCAATTGAAATTGTAACCGATCTGCATAACACGATTATAGTATATGCACATACGCATACATGTGTTTTGCTTCATGTACTAACCCAGGTTATTTTCCCCGGATCGATTGAGGAGTGTCTGTTGCCTATACACTGACCCAAATAAAGTGATGTTCATAAGAAACGCGTGCATGCTGACACCTGCCAGTATTCAATAATACAACGAGAACGTGCAGGCAAGGTGACCAGCTAAAAAGATCCTTTTACAAGTAAAGGTTTTTAATGGTCAACTCAATGGGTATTCGAGGAAATGCACGAGTCTCAGTGACTTGTAACAACCGGCATGAAGTTTGTTAATCAATGTAACAGTTCTGAGAAAAATGTGGCTGGATAAATTATGATTTTAATTATTTATGGTTGTTGGATACCACTGGGAAAAGTAAAAAAAGTGTCCACCTTCTGGAGTTCCGTTGGGTCGATGAGGGAGGAGCCTACCCGTTCGTCACACCTGCCCATCACGCCCCGCAGCCACTGATGGTGATGCTTTTGGGGTCGAAGAAGGGGTTTAGGAAGCTGATAAGGCGGGGCGCGCACAGCCTTCACTCTTGGCATCAGCTCCTTGACACCAGCATATCCATCTCTTGGCCCATGTCTTTCTGCTGGACATCTGCCCTTGTGAGCTAGCCTGGCCTGCCTGCCTGGCGTTCAGAACGCGCTTTCACCGCCTGATATTTTCCCACATTTGCCCTTTCTGTGTCGGGCTTCTGTTGTGGTGCAATAAGGGTTATTTTTGCTTTTATTTAGTTATTGTATTTATTAATTGTCTTTAATGCTTGATTCTGGCCATGAGACAATTTCACCTCCACCCAGTCTCGTGCCTTTGTCATCCGTCGGCTTCCCTTGTGCAAGTTTAGATAGTTCGTTTAATCCCTGATGCTGAGCTTCAGCGTGGTGGGTGCTATCATTTCAGTAGTAAAGTTGTAATGTGGGCATCCATCCACATGACAAGATAACCCCAAGCAATACATAGGCTTCCACTGATGAAGTGTCGGACATGGAACTGAGCTCTCGTCCGACATGGACACACCATGTTGCCTCCTATAGTCCAATAATCTATATCCTGATGAAAACGCCCGTTGGCCTTGAGGCGTATAATCTTAGCCACCCAGCCCCCGTAGGCTGCAAAGCGAACTAACTTCGTGGCATAACTTCCATGGGCCATCAGTACAACGTGAAACAAGCCCCACCAGGACCCCTTCCTGGGAACAAGGCGAACGTGCCATCTCCTCTCGGAAGGTATCTTGAGTGGGGATGCAGGTGAAGTCTTATTGGACAATGCACGGACTGAACTTATTAGTGTACTCCCAAGGAAGTATGTTTTCCAGTTTTTCTACCTCCAAGGAAGTTTATATATTGTTTTTTATTGTTTTAAATTCTCTCCTATCCTCCGTATCAATCAACCTCGCTTCGCCCTTTGGAAATCATCCCTCCCTCACTCCTCGCCAGATTTTCCGTGCAGGCCTCACGTAGCGAGCGTAGGGTATTGGGACGAAACTAGTCGTCGTCCCACTCGCGATCTACACAGTGAACATCTCACGTCGAATCTACGATCTGCCGACAGTAAATCTCGGCATTCCTGCAGATGATCACATGGCCGCGAGAGAGACACTTTGGCTAAAATTCCCCAGAACTTCCAGTCATCGCACCACCAATTGGGTTGTCAGGGTGCACGCCATTCGGTTACGTTTTTCTCCACGCTTAAAAAATGAAATTGGGGGGGGGGGGGGTAGTGCAATCAGGCTCCATTGCTGTCTGTCTCCATCCGTCAGCCTATCTCCTAAAACGGTTTGTTGCAGAAATCACCAACTTGGTATTATTTAGTCCACTACATGGCGATTACGGTCGAAGCCGTATCAACTTTGCTGTTCGATGGAAGTGTGTGGAGGCAAACACACTTGCCACACTCGTGTTCAGGAACAAAATAATATGTGTCTTATTGTTTGAAAAGATGTATTGATGTCAAAAAGATCTCTGTATATACAAACATCCGCATCAAAGCCAAGTTCCCGACGGAAAGCTTTCTTGTCTCGATCATTCGAGTCATGCGCTCTTATCTGCGTGAGAAGGCACATCGTGAGCAACTCTATCACCTCGCCTCGCGTTCAGTTATAACCGAGGTAAAGACTTTTGTCCTTATACCTCGCCGTATGGATAAGGGTATTATTTGGGTCTGTTTGTTCTATTGTTTGCTCGCACAGAACTTTGGTATGTTATTAATTGCGATTAGATCCTTAGAACCCTAAGATCCCCGAAGAACCTTTACTATACCCGCGACCTATAGAAGACGTCTATATGACACACAAAAACACGCTTCCTAAGACCATAAAAACCTTTTTGACCTTGAATGAACTCCTAAGACTCCTTGTCCAGACCCATGGATGACCCTTTAGAACCCTTGTAACCAAAAGACCCCGAGACTTTTACAAACTATAAACATCTAAACCTAACAGAGATGCTTTAGACCCATAATCCATTAGGACACGTTGCTTGGCGTTTTGCACCCACAGTATCTATCTTCTATCTATCTATAATTCCAGCAATCTCTCTTTGTTTTCCTATTCAAAAGGTTTGAAATTAATGGGACAAGCGGTTCCCAAGTTATAGCCAAGTTAGAGCGCGTTCCCCATTATGGGTTACAACGTACGGACTTCCGGATAGTGATGACTTACTGTAAAACACCCACCCAAGAGAGAGATTGTAAGGAAATGTTTGTTGTGAAGATTTGACTGTAAGAGGTGTTTGTTGTGGGACATGTTTCACTGCAATGTGGTGGTGTAAGTGTCACTTGTGTGTCCCCATGTTTATTATATTCAGGAAACACATTCACGACTCTGGCCGGCCTGCCATTTGATTGGACAATCGTAAAAGATACCGAGTCTGCCTCGTCACCTGACTCTCACAATTCCTTGAGGTAGGCAAACAAGTTTTAAATGATACTAAATGACCCGTGAACCGTTGGGTTCCCGTTGTGACAGCGTTGATAAAAAAAGACAGCTCCAGCGAACTATAACGCTGAGGTTGTTTGCATTGATCAAATTCTCCCGAAGAGTCCTTGACTGAATCGGGAATTGATTTTTAAATGATTTTTTCGTTGCCTGATTTGAAAGAAACTTGATACTGCACACCGCAGCAGAATGGTAAGTAAGGTGGGCCAAAGATTTTTGCGCTATCGTGTACCGTTTTGGCTGTATTTTGGAACATGCATACATACATACAATAAGATGAGAGTTTTTAGTAATATATAGATTCATTCTCTACCATTTTTAAAACAATATTTCACATTAACAGGACATTTTAACAATATTTTCATGTTATCGGGACATTTTAAACAACATTTCATGTTATCACGACGTTTTAAACAATATTTCACGTTACCGGGATATTTTATACAATATTTCACGTTCTCGGGGACGTTTTAATCAATGTTTCACGTTATCGAGCGTTTTAAACAATGTTTCACGTTATTGGGACATTTTAAACATATTTCACTTTATCGGGACATTGTAAACAATATTTCACATTACCAGGACATTTAAACAACATTTCATGTTATCAGGACGTTTTAAAACAATATTTCACATTATGGGAACATTTTTAAACAACATTTCACGTATCAGGAACGTTTTAAACAATATATCACGTTATCGGGACGTTTTAAACAATAGTTCACGTTATCAGGACATTTTAAAACAACATTTCATGTTATCAGGACGTTTTAAACAATATTTCACATTATGGGGACATTTTAAAGAATATTTCATGTTATCAGGACGTTTTAAACAATATTTCACGTTATCGGACGTTTTTAAACAATAGTTCACGTTACCGGGGACGTTTTAAACAATATTTTGCGTTGCCGAGGACGTTGTGAATAATATTCACGTTAACAGGACATTTAAAAAAATATTTCAGCGGTACCGAGATATTTTAAACAATATTTCACGTTCTCCGGTACGGGATCGTTTAATAATATTGCACGTTATGTGCGATGTTTTAAAGAATATTTCACGTTATTGGGACGTTTTAAACAATATTTCACGTTATCGGGACGTTGTGAACAATATTTCAAGTTATCGGGACATTTTAAAACAACATTTCATGTTATCAGGACGTTTTAAACAATATTTCACATTCTGGGGGACATTTCAAACATTTCACGTTATCGGGACGTTTTAAACAAATTTCACGTTATCAGGACGTTGTGAACAATATTTCACGTTATCAGGACATTTTAACAATATTTCACGTTCTCGGGGACGTTTTAAACAATATTTCCCGTTATCGGACGTTTTAAAACAATATTTCACGTTATCAGGACGTTGTGAACAATATTTCACGTTATCAGGACATTTTAAACAATATTTCACGTTCTCGGGACATTTTAAACAATATTTCACGTTCTCGGACGTTTTAAACAATATTTTCACGTTCTCGGGACGTTTTATACAATATTTCCCGTTATCGGGACGTTTTAAACAATAGTTCACGTTATCGGGACGTTTTAAACAATATTTATCACGTTCTCGGGGACGTTTAAACAATATTTCCCGTTATCGGGACGTTTTAAACAATAGTTCACGTTATCGGGACGTTTTTAAACAATAGTTCACGTTATCGGGACGTTTTAAGCAATATTTCATGTTTAACGGGATGTTGTGAACAATATTTCACGTCAACGGGACATTTTAAAAATATTTCACGGTACCTCTGGATATTTTAAACAATATTTCACGTTCTCGGGACGTTTTAATCAATATTTCACGTTATTGAGACGTTTTAAACAATATTTCATGTTACTGGGACGTTTTAAACAATATTTCATGTTATCGGAAATTTTAAACAATATTTCACTTTATTGGGACATTTTAAACAATATTTCCGTTCTGGGGACGTTTTAAAATCAATATTCACGTTATTGAGACGTTTTAAACAATATTTCATGTTATTGGGGACGTTTAAACAATATTTCACGTTATCGGACGTTTAAACAATTTTCACATTATCAGGAGTTGTGAACAACATTTCATGTTATCAGAACGTTGTGAACAACATTTCATGTTATCGGGACGTTTTAAACAATATTTCACAATATGGGGACATTTTAAAACAACTTTTCATGTTATCAGGACGTTTTAAACAATATTTCATGTTATCGGGACATTTTAAACAATATTTCACGTTATCGGGATGTTTTAAACAATATTTCACGTTACCGCGCGGACGTTTTAATCAATATTTCACGTTATTGGGACGTTTAAACAATATTTCATGTTATCGGGAAATTTTAAACATATTTCACTTTATAGGACATTTTAAACAATATTTCACGTTCTCGAGGGTTTTAATCAATATTTCATGTTATTGTTACGTTTAAAACAATATTTCATGTTATTGGGACGTTTAAAACAATATTTGACGTTATCAGGGCGTTTTAAACATATATTCACGTCATAGAGGGACGTGTAAACAATATTTCATGTTATCGGGACGTTTTAAACAATATTTCACATTACAGGACATTTTAAACATTTCATGTTATCCGGGACATTTAATCAATATTTCACGTTATCAGGAAATTTTAAACAATATTTCACGTTATCAGGACATTTAAACAATAGTTCACGTTATCGGGACATTTTAAACAATATTTCATGTTATCGGGACTTTTAAAACAATATTTCACATTATTGGGACGTTTTAAACAAT
The DNA here is from genome assembly GCA_035128595.1 of Eptatretus atami. Classification (NCBI taxonomy): domain Eukaryota; kingdom Metazoa; phylum Chordata; class Myxini; order Myxiniformes; family Myxinidae; genus Eptatretus; species Eptatretus atami. The sequence continues at coordinate 204,384,844 of CM068952.1, forward strand.
ATTTCATGTTATCGGGAAATTTTAAACAATATTTCACTTTATAGGGACATTTTAAACAATATTTCACGTTCTCGGTGACGTTTTAATACAATATTTCACGTTATTGGGACGTTTTAAACAATATTTCATGTTATCGGAAATTTTAAACAATATTTCACTTTATAGGGACATTTTAAACAATATTTCACATTCTCGGGGACGTTTTAATCATATTTCATGTTATTGTTACGTTTAAAACAATATTTCATGTTATTGGGACGTTTAAAACATATTTGACGTTATCAGCAGCGTTTTAAACAATATTTCACGTCATCGGGACGTTGTAAACAATATTTCATGTTATCGGGACGTTTTAAACAATATTTCACATTACCAGGACATTTTAAACATTAATGTTATCGGACATTTTAATCAATATTTCACGTTATCAGGACATTTTAAACAATAGTTCACGTTATCGGGGACATTTTAAACAATATTTCATGTTATCGGGACATTTTAAACAATATTTCACATTATTGGGACGTTTTAAACATTTCATGTTATCGGACATTTTAATCAATATTTCACGTTATCAGGACATTTTAAACAATGTTCACGTTGTCGGACATTGTTTTCCCTTTTTATCCACAGATGTGGAATATTCAGACTCGGTTGATGAGAAGTACTCATAAGTGTCCTTTTGTGAACCAGTGATTTTGGACGTTCTCTTCCCCACAGGTTTGCTCCGATTCTCTGACTGCATACGAACCCCGGCGCACATTCTTGCGATGGAACGGAGCGGTCGACATGGGGACACTGTGCTGTGTCTGGCCATAGACCGGAAGCTCGCGCCTGCAGGCTCGGATCGTCGAACCATTGTCCAAGTGTGTCCTGCGTCTGGGCTTGTGTACGAAACCCCATTGTGCATTGATTAGCATTTGCATGTTAACGAGAATTGGTCAAACAAGATGAGGTTCGGCTTGATGAAAGGATGGTGATCAGAGACAGTATTCTTCTGATGATTGTAGCTTTCAGCATACCTTCAACTCTTTTGGACGTCATATTCACCTTTTCTCTCTGCAATGAATGATTGATCTGTATCCAAGGCTAATATCAAAATTAAATCCAACTCTTACCGACTGATCTGTATCCAAGGCTAATTAAATCAAACTCTCACCGACTTCTTCGTGTCAAGGCTAATATCAAAATTAAATCCAACTCTTACCGACTGATCTGTCTGCAAGGCAAACATCAAAATTAAATCTTACTCTTACCGACTGATCGCGTATCCAAGGCTAATATCAAATTGAATCCGACTCTTGCCGACTGATCTGTCTGCAAGGCAAACATCAAAATTAAATCCTACTCTGACCGACTGATCCGTATCCAAGGCTAATATCAAAATTGAATCCGACTCTTGCGACTGATCCGTATCAAAGTTAATCAAACTCTCTTGCTGGGCTCTGAGTATGTGCTTTTCAAGTTTGATATTAATCGGCCAAGTGGTTCCAAGTTATGGCCATTTATTTACCAAACCAATAACAGGACACGTTGCTGCGTAGGCGGGGCCGATGGGGAAAGGGTGCCTTCGTTACCAATGACAGGACACGTTGCTTGGCGTTTTGCACCCACAGTATCTATCTTCTATCTATCTATAATTCCAGCAATCTCTCTTTGTTTTCCTATTCAAAAGGTTTGAAATTAATGGGACAAGCGGTTCCCAAGTTATAGCCAAGTTAGAGCGCGTTCCCCATTATGGGTTACAACGTACGGACTTCCGGATAGTGATGACTTACTGTATTATAATAATTTCTCGATTCCTTATGCGCATGTTATAGATAAACACAATGC
>CM068952.1:204400750-204414301 GCA_035128595.1 Eptatretus atami
ACTTAGAGATATCTCACCTACGGGACCCTTTATGGTGTAATGCGTATTTCCACAGCCGTAACACTACCCCCTCCCCTTTTTACAGACTCGTCCCGAGTCGTCAAATTCTCAGTGTGGCCATCATGTGTAGTTCTCCCCTAGTACGTTTTACCTTCGGATCCCTGAGTGCGACATTCATGTATTCGTGTCCCCAAAATAAATAACCTACGGGCTGAGTAACTAACTAAACAAACCACTCACTATCAGACGACTTAAATAAAATTGCCCGGCGCTATGACGCACATGCCGGGGCGGCACTCATATTTACAGTACACTTAACCTTAACTTACAATTACACTACTCCATGGCCCAGGATCAATGAACTTTGCAGGGAGCAAAACAAAAGTCGAAAGAAAACGCGTGTACGGGCCGCCACTGCAGGCCCGCGTTGTAGCTGCCAACAGGACAGTTCTTGCAGCTTGGCAACTGTTGCTCGATGATCCTGGCGCACATGGCATTGAAAAAGGGGGGCAAAGCAAAATTGAACGGGACAAAATCAAAATGGACGAGGGCAGTAGGCATGGCATGGCATGGCAAAGGCAGCGAGCAGGGCATGGCAAAGCAGGGCCTGTAGCAAACAGCCGGCAGATGATCTGGCCGCAGCAAGGCCTTGAAGCAAAGACAGCCGGCAGTGGAGCTGACCAGCACAGGCCTTGAAGTAACACAGCCGTCGGACGATCCGACTGGCACAGGCCTTGCAGCAAAAAGCCAGCCGACGAAGTGGGCCGGCACAGGCCTTGAAGTAAACACAGCCAGCCGATGCAGTTGGCCAGCCTTTGCCTTGAAATGGAGGTCAGTGGAGGGAGTGCGGTGGTGCTGGCCACTCAGAAGGCGGGCTCGGACCTACCTAGTCGTCTCCCTCCCACCTATCGCCTTTGCCTGTCACTGTCCATACCCATCCCTTAATTTTAAAAACCCAATTTAGCCCCAATTAATTTTTTGTTTTTTTTATTTTTTTCCATACTTCCCACTATAATTTCGTCCCTAACCCCTTTACTGTCCTTGTTCGGCTAACCTATCGTCCCTAGCCTACTCCCAACCCTACGTTCCTTCCTGGAGGGGAATGAGGGAGAGCTAGCGTCCTGTGTCGAGGCCCAACGAAGCCTCAGGATGGCCTCCTCAGACTTCAGCGATCTAACCCAAAGTGGGTCCAGCGGCCCACAACGAGAGCGAAGGGATGGATGGTGCGTAGACGTACATCTCCTAATCTACCCTAACCATTAACCTTTAAACTACCCCGGGGCTTTCAAAAGCGCCTCTCGCTTAAGCTATCGGTTCTAACAACCAAGATTCCCGTCACCTGTGTTGGTGTGCTCGCGCAAATTTCGGGCCTCACCCTCGAATTTTCCCTCGTGCCCTTGCACGGTCTCATGGCTGGGACGCGTGGCTCCCTTGGCAGGCACTACCCTCTGCCGATTCTCCTACGATGGCACCCCAGGCACTACACTGCCTCCGAGCCTACCAGCTCCCTAAACACCGGGGAGTGCCCCCCTGGCGACTCCCCTGAAACGCTCACGAGTGGCAGGCTGGCTTCCAGGGCCCCTTTCCGAGGGTCACCCATGCCACAACACTGCCCACGCGGCTAATGGCGCCCCGGGCCCCCGCATCATGCGGGCGCACCCGTGCCCACTACGCTATCCGGCCCCAGGGCCCTTGGCCTACCACGGCCGACTAGCCCGGTGCCCGGGGTACCCACTCAGCGATACTCACCTTTCGCAGCCACGCTCCAGCCCGTCAACAGGGCTCCTGCACCCCTCCAAACGGGTTTCAAGCCTACTTTCCCCACCAACACAGCAAACGACCTCCATTTTGTCAATTTAACTAACCCAGCTAACTCACTCTACTCTGACCCCGGGGTCCCTTGGGCGGGAGTCACTCCTCCCCCAATCACTCATCGCACCATGCATTCCCCATTCGCTCCATTCACAAGACCCGCTGGCCTCACTCACTCACCATGTCACAACACAACTCACCAACTCTTCAACACACACACGCGGCTGATCTCTGCCATCCTGCTCACTAAATCCCCTAACTACCTCGTGCTCCCCACGTCGTCCCTTACACTACAGCACGTTCTTTTAACACTACGTAGCTAAGCTACGTCCCCACTACACATCCAAACTCTGTCACTGTCTCCAAAATCCCAAAAATCTTTTCCCAACCAAAATCTCAACTAAAACCCCTCTAACCAATCATTCCACGGGCCCCATGAGGACTTACCCCTGCCCCATGAAGTCGGTCTAACTAACACTAACCCTTCCCCTAACTAGTGTCATCCTGTGCCCTGGCAAGGGGGTCTTCCACCCCTTACCCGGGAATCCTGTTCACCCGAAAGCGAGGCTTGCTTTTGTTAATTTTTTTTTTTCAATTACGCGCGAAGCACCAGCGCGGCAACTCACAGCTCGCGCACTTTGTACCTGCCCGTGACGTCATGGCAGCTGTTTGTGTCCCTCGTCCCTCTTGGACGGTACCATCCGGCAGGATTCACCCTCCTGCCGGATTCCAACCACAACGTGCAGCCATGACGTCACCGTGCGCACTCCAAAAGCAACCTCGCCCTCCGAGGGGCTCCCCACGCGAACACATGTGCTCTGCCCGTTGGAGCTTAACACAAGCTCGCGTGGAGAACCCATCCGGTCCAAAATCCGTAATCCTGCCTAAACTTTGTCCGTCCGCGGGATCGGCAACATTCACCGCTGGCGTTTCCGGACCGGGTTTCACTCCCAAGCGAGCATGTGGCGGCCTCGTGCGTTGCACAGCACGGACCTCGCGCTCGCCGCTGGGTGAACCCGGCACGGTCCCCAAAACAGCTACGGCCGCTACCCCGGCCTTCGTCTCTCTGTCGCCGTCGTCTCCGTTCTACCACGCACACCTGCGTGTTACAACGCTCACTCTCCATTCCATCACACTCACATTCACACCGGGAGACGCGGCTGCATGCTCACGCATGCCGACCGTCATCTCCCTCACATACCGCTCTCTCACACACACGGTCTCGCCTCATACGGACCCTCTCACTCACCACAGGGGGTCTCACTCGCACAATGCGTGCCGGAAAGCACGCAGCTCCGCACACTCGCAAAACACACCACTCACACACGGGGTCGCACTCACACCTTGCACCACACACACCGGGACAACCCCACTGGGGATTCGCGTCAACCTCTAGGGCTCCCGGGGCCTCCATACCCCCAAGCTCCTCGTGCACCCGTCTACAGCACACCTCGCTCCTCGAACTCGCTCGACACGACCAAGACCACACTGGTCGTGATCAGCTTCAAGGGGGCAAACTCCCTCCCCTCGTTCTGGAGGAGGCCATCCAGCTGCTCACACCGGGTCACAAAACAGTCCGCCAGCTCACCCCCATTAAGCCTCGCTAATCTGTGTGTGTGTGTTCGGCTTCAACCCCGTCCAATTCACCCTCTATCTCCCGTGTCTCTGCCAACTCAGTCACCTCTTTCACCCTTATACCTCCCTTGTCTCACTATTATTTCTTTTCTTCTTTCCGTCGTCACCTCGTGTCTCGTCTCACTCGTTTCGGTCACCCATTTAGTTTTTCCCTCTCGGTCACGTGTGCTGTCACGACCCTCGCCCAACACGTCTCCCGAATTATTTTGTCCTCACCCGCCTCCCTTGCGGGCCTGACAACCGTTGCACCCCCTCCCAGCTCGTTTGCTCCCACACGTGGCGTCGCCATTACGCACTCCCCTGTTATTGCCTTCATGCCCGCCTGCAGGCTTCGGCCCATTTGCTGCATCTCACCCCGCATTTTTTTCATTTTGTTTGTGTTTGTATCCATCTTTTCGTTCATTTGTTGCATAGTCGCGTTTACTCCCGCCAGCATGGCGCATAGCTGGGCCATGTCGAGTGCACTCGGCTGAGCCGATTCGGCAAGGATCGGGGGGTTTTGGCGGAGAGGGGAGGGGAGGTGTCATACATCGCGGCCGCTGCCGCACCCATTTCGGGCTCTGGGTTTGATTGGGGGAGTTCGTGTTCCTGCACAACCAACATTTCCTGCTCGGGTCTCCATCCTGGGCCATGGATTCTAACAATTCTACATCCATTTCTACTACCCCGGCTCCCGCTCGCCTTGAGACTCCATCTTATTTCTCGTAAGAGATTAAATTTAGCTCACTCGTAATTGGAGGGAACGGGGGGGGGGTCGCCTCGCATACCCCTGCTCCGTTCCGTGAATTTAGTTGGAGAACGAGGTGGATTTGAATCCACTTCTGACACCAGTGTTGCGAATTCGCGCCCGCCGGCGTGCGAACGGCCAGGTAACTCGAACCGTGGCACGTCGCCCACCGGACGGACAATTCAGTCGTGACCCTCCGGGAACTATAGCCCGGAGCCAGTCACGGTGGGCCTTTCGACCTCACCACAATCGTGCCAATCGGCCACCTGCGTAGGATAGGTTGTTCGCCAAACTCGACCTACTAGTACCACCGCGGATGGTAAACCGGGCGATCGTACCTCGCCCAGGTCGACTCTGGACACGAGCGCTTGGGCGGCCCGTTCCGTGCTATCGGATAACGAGCGGTGTTATCTCGACCGACTGGACGGTTCAGATTAATTACCGGCGTATTAAGCCCACTACGAACCCCTTACGTGAAGCAGGATGGAGATTCAATTCAAGAAAAGACGAAGCGAAACGGGAAAACAGTTCACACAATGCACATTTTATTTCACACACACAGAATGCACGTATATACAGCCATACAGTCAAAATGCACATAAAGCAAATGCAAGAAGAAAACAGTTAAAACCGACTACGCGCACACACGGCAACACTTAAACGTTCTACTTTACAAGACACGGCGCCACAAGATCCATACAAAAACCCCGAAAGAAAATGGTGACTTCCCTTTGGGCCGTCGAGTCCCTCTCCACGTCCGTCGACGTGGTCCGCCCTGGCCGCGACTCCGTGCCCTGCGGTGGTGGCGAGTCCTCTCCGGCGTGCCTCGCGCCGGCACGTGTTGGCCGCTCGACGCCACGGACGGGGTTTCCGGCGCTATCCTGCGTGGATAGAAGGGGGGGGGTGGGGAACGTTGTTGCTCGAGGTCGCGGTGTGGGGAATGGCAGACGCTCCGTCCCGCCAGCGGGGTCTCGGGACCGCCCACAGAAGACCAGGCCAGCGGCCACCACGAAGAGGAAAAGCGAGCCGGAAGAGAGGAAGAGGACTAAGAGAGCAAGAGGAAGAGCGCCCGCCCGTGACCGGCTTTTATATCGCGGGGCTCCGCCCTTCACTCCGCCCCCATTTTCGGCTCCACCCTCCTTCGAGAGTGCTCTCGAAGAGGGGCGTTCCCTCCCCCGACCGCCTCACGCTGGTCATCCGCCAATCGGGCAGCGAGCTGCCCCTCCCCCTTCTCCTCCCTCACACCAACGCGGAGAGAATGGCAGCGAAAAACCCACCAGCATCGTTCGCAGTTTTCGTTCGTTTTAAATCAAAGATAGGGAAAGAAAAACGACTAACTCAAAGCGTCGCAGCCCGGTTGAATCACATAAAATTTCCTCTATACAATGGGTTTGGCTAACTAACATGTACTTAGAGATATCTCACCTACGGGACCTTTATGGTGTAATGCGAATTTCCACAGCCGTAACAATATAATATAATATAACAACACACACACACACACACACACACACACATCTACATGCGTACATACATCCACATATATAAACACACAAACACAGATATATTATGTTCTGGTAACTACTTGTAAAAGTTATTTTATTTGAAGTTATAACCTTGACTTATAAGCAATTCACTGATTTCCCAACTTCCTGGATAATAAAAAGAAAAAATCATATGACATCATTGGTAATGGAAGGAATAATATACAACCAGAACTGCTTGGACAAAGACCCGAATAATAATAATGTTGGTCGAGTAGTTTAAGAGAAAATCATTGGAAAGATAGAGAAACAAATAAACATAATTATTATATTGGATTACATGGGAGGCTACACAAACAACGATCACAGCCACGACAGCAGCAGCAGCAATAAGAACAACAACGTGTTATAGAAGATCCTTTTTTTGTAGTTCACCTCATTTTACAGTTCACCTCATGTCCCCTAACCCCACTGTTTGATCACTCCCCCCTAAGCCTGGTTGGCTGAGTGGTTAGGGTGGCGGCTTGGGATCCTAGGGTCCTGAATTTAAGCCCCGTCGGCCGCTGAATTAAGAATTCATACAGCAGGGGGTTGACTCAGCCTGTCATCCTTCCGAGGTCGGCGAAATGAGTACCAGTTCCAGTGTGTGTACTGGTAGAGGGGCACTGCATTAGCGACACAGTCGCGCTTCAAGAAATGATAGCTGCCATACCACACCACCATCACTCCCCCCTGATGTTTTGTCCTTTTTAATCTGCTCTTTATATCAGGCTGTGTGGCCTCAGTGATAGGATCTCATTTGAGGGTGTTTAAGACATTTCTGCTCTACTTCTCTCATGTCATTCTTCCTGTCATTCCAACGAGGACGCCTTCTGCTCGGATTTGATTTGCACACATAATGGGACTGTAGGGAAATGTAATGTATTAATTAAATTTTTGTTAAAAAAACAAACAAACAAACATTTTCTTCACCCCTCCACGTCCATATGGCCCTGTCACACCTTGACGATTTAGCCAACGTATGCCTGACGTGTGCAAAGTGGGCTAAAACGCCGGCACACGTCGAATACGTTATGGGTAAGTTTGTATACGTTAAGAGCACGCTGGCATACGTCGTAGTACGCTGGCATAGCGTCGTAGTACGCTGGCAAACGTCGTAGTTCGCCGAGCTGTTAGACAAATTTTCCATGCTTGAAATTTCCCGACGTATGCCAGCGTATGACTCACACGTTCCGCATAATGCTGGCCATAAGTTGTAGGCACGTTACGCGATCGTTGACACACGTCGACATACGTTACTTGTACGTTACTCATAAGTCAAAACGCGTCAAGGTAATGGTTAGCGTCAGGTGTTCCAGACTCCCTGGTTTTTTTTTTTTTTGGTTTTTTTTTCTTTCTTCGGTATGACGGTCATGTTGACACTTCGATTTCTAATGCGGTTATAATATAATATAATTAAAAGGCTGCCGCTCAATGATTTAAATCATAACCGTCATTCGAAGAAAAAAATAAACCATGGAGTCTGGAACACTGACGCTAACCATTACCTTGACGTGTTTCGACTTATGAGTAACGTACAAGTAACATATGTCGACGTGTGTCAACGATCGCGTAGCGTGCCTACAACTTATGCCAGCGTATGCGGAATGTGTGTCATACGTCGAGTACGTCGAGAAATTTTCAGGCATGCATGAAAAATATTCTCGACGTACTCTGCGTACAATGACGTATGCCAGCGTACTACGACGTATGCCAGCGTACTACAACGTACTAAAGTCCGGTGGGCTCTTAACGTATACAAAACTTACCCATAACCTATTCGACGTGTGCCAGCTTGGTTCGGCAAATTTTTCATACGTCGGCATACGCTGGCTAAAACGTCAGGGTGTGACAGCGGCTTCACACTTCGATGTCTGTGCGGTTATGATTTGAATCGTCGAGCCGAGCCTATTATAGCCTACGCCACGTGATCGTCGCGATACGCGTGCCGTGCTATGCATAAGTTAGACTATCGTTGGCATAGGTTGTGAACGTCGACAACACGCTCAGCATTCGTTGGTATAAGTTTATCTATATGTGATTAAAACGTTCTGTGTAAGTTACTAATACGTTATGCATACGTCCAACACGTTATTATACGCCCAAAAGCTTTTAAAAAAACATCAATAGTTCAGCGTACGCCAGCGTTTTACATATTTTGATACGTTGCCATACGCTGGCTAAAACGTCAAGGTGTGACAGCGGCTTAAGTCACGTGTTCCCTCGAATGTGTGGAATGATATTTTTCGTGATTGTTTTGAGTAAATGACACATTTGTATCGTCATAAACGATTCACACATTTGTTAAAGCCTTTTCAATCCTGCATTTCTGCCAGGCCAGTTGCCCTCTGGGGAAGACCATTGCTCGGGTGTTCGTGTTAAGTCTCTCGCTGTCGGTCACTCCGTGCTCTCTGTGACCTACACGGGAACTGGAGGTGCCTTGTTGGACACAGTGACCATCGTAGCTTACACACCGCTCAAGGTTAGTGAGGTGATCATGAGGGACGTGGTTGAGCTGTGCATTGTTCCCCATTAAAAAAGCCGACATAATGTGTGTGTGTATGCGTGTGTGCTTACACATTGTAAGCATAATGCTTACACATGACACTCGTGGGATATGCTTACACATTGCAAGCAATAACGAACCATGCTTCCCCATTGTCTCAGGTCTCTCACCTGCATTTGATTTTTCATTTATTACTTGCAAAATCGAATATTTTTCAAGTATATTGGTCAGTCGATTTTGTTATTTTGTCTAGTGCCTACAGGTCACAATTCCAAACCGATCGTCATGAAACTACCAAGTTGTAGAGGAAGTCTCAACTGAAAGCTTATTGATTTTGAGGTCAAAAGTCATGTTGAGGTCAAATTTCTAAAATCGTTATTTTTCATCCGATTGACTTGAAATTTGAACAAGATTTGCATATTGCGTCACTGAATTTGGGAACCAAATATTTTTAAGGTCAAACTTGTAAGATCCTCAATTTTCAACTGAAAAATCAGAGGTCAAATTTCTAAAATCGTCATTTTTCATGCGATTAACTTGAAAGTTGAACAGGATTTGCATGGTCCATCACTGAATTGGGAAAGCAACTTTTTTTTGAGGTCAAAAGGTCAAAGGTCAACACAAGGTCAAACTTCTAAAATCATGAATTTCAATCTGAAAAATGTTTTTTCATCTGATTGACCTGAGCTTTCATTAAGATTGTCAATTATAATCTTTATGACATGGACAATTTGATGTATCCATGGTCACCATTGGAGAGGGGGTGGGGTGGATTTTGCAAGTATCGTGCTCTGCACGACGTCTTTTTCTTTTTTTTGTTCATTTATTTCGATTTTCATTTGCGTACACTTTCTGATGGTTCTGCGATCGTTCTTGGTGTATCCACTTCAATGTCCGTCGGCACACAAAATTACCGTGCTTTCTCCATTGTCTCGGGTCACTCACCTGCATTTTTTTTTCTTTCTGGTTTTTTTAAAAATTCATTTATATTTTCGTTTATGGATGCTATCCGCCAAATTCGTGAATTTTTCTGGTGTACCGGATTCAATGTCCATTGGCGTGCAAAATTTCAGCTTTCTTCGTCATCCGGACGAGAAGGTACCAATCTTTAATATCAGTCAGTAAGTTGATCAGTGATTAAACCGAATCAATTAAACCGAGGTAGCTCAGAGTATATAAATAAATCAACTCCTCCCATGCTCTTCTTGCCTAAAGCTGCATAAAGCAACCAAGAAAGGCTACGCAAGGTAAGCCCTTTCCTATTTCAAGCCCTTCCCAGAGTTCCTATAAAGCTATGAAGACATTCACAAATAGTACGCATATGAGAATTCTCGTTTTAATTGATTAGGTGAGAGCTAATTGGTTATTCCCTCCATTCACAGATGAGAGATGTAGGTGTGTCTTTGTTTTTCATTTATATGTTGACTGCTTTTGACATTTACACGTGGTACATGCTTGGGAGCCTCAGTGGTGGATGTTTCTGTCTGTGCTGATGATTCGCCAACAAGCGATGAAACTGGACCGGCAGCTGAGGGGATGCGTGGCATTGGGATAAACATGTATGTACTATTTGTGAACATCTTTACAGCTGTGGAGGAGCTCTGGGAAGGATTTCAAGCAGCAAAGGGCTTACCTTGGGTAGCCTTTCATGGTTGCTTTATGCAACTTTGTCGGACGGGAGAGCATGGGAGGAGTCTATATATATAAACCCACAGCATTCTCAACACCTCTGAGGAAGAGAACTCGCTTGTTCTTGAAACGTCAGGCTTTAAATAAAGAATTTAAATTTGAATTATTTTATTGCTCAGTGTGGTACTTCTTTATTTTTCCAATATGGATCCTGAGCTGCAACTCTTTTGACATATAAATATAGATATATGTATTTATATATATATATGTATATACAGTAATAATATTATACTATATACATATTTTTATATATACATTTATTATATATGTTTATAAATATATATATATATATATATATATATAATATATGAGGTGTGTTCAAAAAAGTATCCAACCTTAATTTTTCGTGCATAAACAAATGAAGCTAGGGAGGCGTGGTTTGGTGCACGTATGTAGGTGATCCTAATTCCATATGCGTGAATATTTTCCCGCCTGCAGAAGCTGTCAGTCGCGACAGGACCGCCGATGAGTGAGGAAGTGTAAGTGAGCGCCGTCGGATTTTCATTTTTGACCAAATGACGGAAAACTTGAACAACGCTACTGCATCAAATTTGTGTAAAGCTTGGCGATTCCCAAAGTGGAAACGATCCGCAAGATCAACAGGCCTTCTGGGAACGAAGCATGGGCACCACACAGCATGAAAAGAGTGGTACAACCGCTTCAAAGATGGCTCGCACATCAGTGGAAGTGAAGCACGTTCTGGTAGGCCCTCAACATCCCGAAAATGAGATCGTAATTGACCAAGTGAGGACCCTGCTGATGCAAGATACTACCAGAGGTACTGCGTCGCCTTCGTACGCGTGCGACGCAAACGGCCAGACCTGTGGCAGCGGTCAATTGGCAGCTCCATCACAATAACGCACCCGCCCATCTTCACATTTTGATACAGAGTTTCCTGGCCAAACACAACACACCTGTGCTTCGTCAGGTTCCCTACTCTCCCGACATGGCTCCGTGTGACTTCTGCTTTTCCCCAAGCTGAAATGCCCTGAAAGGACCAGATTTCAGTCCAGAGAAGACATCATGCGGAATGCGATGGACCAGCTGCGCGCCATCCCAAAAGAGGTGTTCCAGCGCTGCTTCCGACAGTGGCCAGAAACCGTTGGGAAGAATTTGTGGCAGCCCCAGGGGCCCTACTTTGAAGGAGATTAGTGTTTGTTGTATCTGGATACGAGTATTTTTTGAACAAAGGTTGGATACTTTTTGAACACACCTCTTATATATATTATATATATATATATATATATATATATATATATATTATAATATATTTGTATATATATATTTATATATATGTATAGATTTTTTATATATATATTATATTTATATTATACGGTATATACAGGTGTGTTCAAAAAGTATCCAACCTTAATTTTTCAGTGCGTAAACAAATGAAGCTAGGAAGGCGTGGTTTGGTGCACGTATGTAGGCGATCCTAATCCGTTATGCGTGGAATATTTTCCCACCTGCAGAAGCTGTCAGTCGCCGACAGACCGCCAATTGAGTGGAGGAAGGGTAAGTGAGCGCCGTCGGATTTTCGTTTTTGACAAAATGACGGAAAAACTTGAAAACGCCTACTGCATCAAATTTGTGTAAAGCTTGGCGATTCCCAAGTGGAAACGATCCGCAAGATTCAACAGGCCTTCGGAACGAAGCAATGGGGCACCACACAGATAAAAGAGTGGTACAACCGCTTCAAGATGTCGCACATCAGTGGAAAGTGAAGCACGTTCTGGAGGCCCTCAACATCCCGAAAGAGATCGTCATTGACCAAAGTGAGGACCCTGCTGATGCCAGGATCGTCGAATCACGATCAGAGAACTTGCAGACGAGGCGGGGTCGCATTGGATCCGTTCATTCCATTGTGACTGAGGATTTGGGCTTAAGGAGAATCTCAGCGAAGTTCGCTGGCCAAAGCTGCTACACGATCGCAGAGAAGCAACTCCATTGAGATTGCACAGGACATGCTGGAGACTGTGAACAGCGATCTCCAACTTCTTTAACACAGTGATCACTGGCGATGAGACCACAGTGATCCGTCATTTTGTCAAACACGAAAATCCGACGCGCGCTCTCTTACACTTCCTCACTCATCGGGTCTGTCGCGACTGACAGCTTCTGCAGGCGGGGAAATATTCACGCATACAGATTAGGATCGCCTACATACGTGACACAACCACGCCTCCCTCGCTTCATTTGTTTACGCACGAAAAATTAAGGTTGGATACTTTTGAACACACCTCATGTGTATATATATAATATATATATATATATATTATATATATATATATATAAATATATATATATAATATATATATATATATATATATATATACAGTAATACCTTGACATACGAATGCACTAACTTACGAGTATTCCGAGTTACGAGCCGTTGCTCGGACGATTTTTTGCTTTGTGTACGAGTCTAGATCCGAGTTACGAGTGGAGCGAGCTGTTTTTTTTTTCTTTTCTTTTCTTCTTCTCCCGCCTTTTCACGCATTTCCCGTCACTCACTCGTTCAGTTCTCTTGGTTATCTCGTTGAGTAGGGTCGTACCGTAGTATCTGCGTGTGTTTAGCTCTTGTTTTTTTCATTGGTGCAGTTATTTTGCCAAATCTTTGTTGTAAACTCAACCATGAGTCCTAAAAAAGTAACTGCAAAGGACAGTGCTAAGAAGAAACGAATGATGTCGCTTACATGAAGCGTGAAATCATTCCTAAAACATGGACGTGGAGTGGTGTTGTCGAGTTGGCGAGGGAGTTTGAGCGTAGTTCTTCAACGATATGTCTATTCTCAAGCATAAGGATTCGTTGAGGCTATAACGCCAGCCAAGGGTGTTACGATATTTCGAAGCTGCCGGTAACGGCTAATTGTAAGCCAATTAAGTTTAGCGATAAAGTGAATTAAAAAAAAATAATATATTTTTTTTTTGGGTGGGCTGGAACTGATTAATGGTATTTTAATTTAATTTCAATTGGGAAAATTGTTTTGAAATACGAGCAAACGAGTTACGAGCTCGGTCACAGAACGAATTAAACTCGTATCTCAAGCTATTACTGTATATATATATATATATGTGTGTATATATATATATATTATATATATATATATATATATGGTGTATATATGTGTACTATATATATGATGTATATATATATAATAATATATTGGTTATATATATATATATATATAATATGGATATATATATATGTATATATATATATTTGTGTACATATATATTGTATATATATATATGATATATACAGTATGTATATATATAATATTATATATATATATGTGATATATATATTTATAATATATATATTGTATTATATAGTGTATGTATATATATATAATATATATTATATGTATATATGTAGTGTATATATATATATACATATATATATATTATTGATTATATTTATATATACATATTATATTTATATACTATTATATATTTTATTTATTTATATATATTTATATACATACAGTATATTATATTTATGTATATGTTGATATTTTTATGTATGCTGTATATATATGCTTTTTTCATATACATATCAGACCACATAACTGTATGGATATGAGGAAACAAGTTCCACACCACCTGTTGCTGCATGCCTCCTGACCAACAGGAAATGTCTGCCACTCATTAACTTG
>CM068952.1:204414326-204429477 GCA_035128595.1 Eptatretus atami
CTGCCTATAAGTCACATGATCATGCAGCAGTTGCAATAGGTAAACAAAGATACCATCATGAAGGTGCTGGAACTAGTGCCGTGCAAAAGGGTGGTTGGATGAAGTTATCCTAATATAATCGTATCAACTTAGGTATATAGGTACGTCAGTGTATACATAGCCGAATTCGAGGCGCAAGATGATAGATGGGACAGATGTGCGATTCTAATGACACCATAATGAGCGACAAAGATGATTAATGTGTGTGGATGGGTGAGGGCGATATGGGGTAAACAGATAATTATCATGAAAATAGAGATTACAGCCATAGACAGAAGGGGTATCTTTTGGATGGCAGATGTTCAACAATAGCTCATGCGTGAGACATAGCTGTATTGCTATGCGGAAGGCGGTTGGTTTAATGTAGATACCCCACAAGGTAAGCAGTGTAGCAAATGCCAGACCAAAGTTAGAGATCGAGATAGGGTACAAGACGCAAAATTTATCCATGTGTGTGGGTTTCTAGAGTGTGATGAGTCATCGAGAGGGGAAGGCGCTAATGTGTGGATATAAGTGTACAACATTGAATGCACGCGTTCAGTGATGTTTCATACAGTTATATGTGTCTGATATGTGAGTATGAAAACAAAGCAGTAGTAATTATAAGTGAGAGCGCCGAACATCTATATACACGCAAACAATAAATAGTTGATGCTACAGTCTCATATACATGGAGTACATAGTAAACACAGTTCAGAAGAAGATCAATCTAGTGAATTGTACCTTAAAATTGAGAGAGGGTTCAGTCAATTAAGAGGCTATAACAAATTGGATTCGCGGGGCCTAGCTCGATCATACAAAGAATAAGAATAGAATATACTAAAGTAGTGACTGATAGATAATGAACAGGGCATTATAAATATTACACTTAGAATAAGGAGGCGGATATCATACTAGAGATGAAATATATTAGATTAAGATAGATGTATCAATGTAGTATAATAGATAAAAGGTATATTACACTTATATATATACAGATTATAAATATTAGGTTACATGAGCTAGAATATATTTATAGAACAATAGAGTAGGACATCAACACTACGCACATTAATAATAGTGACCAAAGAGTGACCATATAAGCTGAGAGATTAACAGTAAGACGAGCAGCATTAAGAGATAGTGCATGAGTAGGTAATTTATATTATCATGAAAGAGATTAAGTTTAAATGCATGGAATGGGCCTTTCACCCTTGGATTAGTAGTAGTAGTTGGACCAGCAGAAAAATTAAGTCTATAAGAGATGATATATAGTTTAAATTTAAGAATGTGAAGATATAGAATACACTGGAAGTTATGGAAGATAAGTTCTGGATAGGTATATTGGGATAGTTTGATTAAAGACTTTTATTCGGTAGTTTGATGTCACATCGAATGGATGAATTTGTTGATAGTGCATGTTAGAACGGAGTGCTGTTGGTTAGTGGAGATTCTCATCGATATCAATAGTAGAGTAGTATGTTATTTTGTGTTTACATCAATATATAATAACATGTTGATATTAACCTTGTGTGGTGTTTATACACACTCCAAAGCCCATTAGACCTATCACCTATAATGAAGAATAGAATATAAATAAAATATATATATATAATAATAATAATAATTATAATTGATCAACAAACACACATTGAGAGCAATTTTTACTTCTTTGGATCTTGGTTGATAAGACATAGTAATTAATAGCTATGTTGGTAGGATAGTTTTCGAGGCTACATGAAGTATCGTATCGTGGCTGGACATGCCTCCACCTGTGTTAGATTTCATGTGTATGATTTTGGTTCTCGAGTAAATCTTCTTGAATTCTACTCTCTGTGATAAATCTATGAACAAGTTTCCCCAATTGAAATATTAATAATTATATGTAAATACCACTTACAGTTCTGCAGCCCAACACTCAATATAAATAACAAAAATAATATAAGTCATTCTTGTATTTAATTGTCAGTTTATCTTTTTGAAACGTTTTTGGAACCCTTCCTCTAGCTAAACATCGTTGAGAAACCTTAAATTCACTCTTAGGACAATTAGTTGTCTCGTGTAACCTCACATTGTCATGCATACTGTCACTGCCGAAGAAGTTCGTGAGCAGGCTTTCTCTCCGTGAGTGGCCGATCGATGAGTGGCAGCTCAAGAGCCTCTGCCATGAACATCGACTCATGCCTGTCGATGACAATAGCAGGCAGAGAAGAGCAGCATCCCCTCGTCTAGAACTAGCTAATTGGCAGGAAAAGCGAATTTGGCCTGTTGGTACAGGGCAAAAGAGTCTTTAAAGAAGAGGAGGTAATGGTGATTGCATTAATAATGGGTGAGTGGGTGGTCGAAGGGCGGGGTACGGGGGTTGGTTGAGGTGGGGCTTATGAGGTGCGCAATGGGATGATGGGGGAGAAAGGTGGAGAGAGTGGTTGGAGAGCATGATTCAGAGGGAGTTTAAATGAAAAGACGCCAGAGCATCGATAGACTGGTCCTCTGGATCAATGAATTAGTGGGGCCGTTGGACAATAGTTTGGAAGACGAGGAATTCGCGGAATGATCATTCTAGTGCTGTGGGAGACAAAGAAAGGATCACGTGGTATACATCATTCGATTTACAAGACAATAAATGCGGCTCACGCCAAGAAAGGTCCAAGAACTCGCAACCAACGTCGCCAACTAAGGTCGATCAGGACGAGATCGGTGCAGCGATCCATGTAATGGTATACTATGAAGAGATAGATCTATAGTGCTTCTAATTGCTCTCGTACAGTACTCCGAAGGCGCGATTTGATATCCCTAGACACTTTACTTTAGGACATTGTACCTTTGCAGTTCACTCTTTTCTAGAGGCTCCGCACACTAGTCTCAGAGATAGACTTAGCACACACAAGCCACAAATTAGTGGAGCTCTAAAAAATAACATACAACACAATCGATAAAGGAGAGCGACGAGCCTACACACACAACGCCCCAGCACTCTACTTTTACGTGGTAGCGACCCTCAAACAAAAAGTCAACGGAATAACACAAGAGAAACATGACGAAGAGCTCAACGTCGACGCGCCAATATGCGGGTGAAAACACAGAGTGCGCATGTAGACATAGAAGAAAAAATCAAACGAACAAAGAAAACAATAAACATAATATGCTATTCGCAACGACAGATCCTCAACCCCAGGTTGGATCTAGAAGTCTTTGGATGAACATAAGAGCAACAATCTGTTTACTCCGATGACAAATCGGTCCTCAGATCAAATACGGGCGAAATACTAGGAAAGAGTCTCAAGGCAAGTAGGTTCAGGTAAACATACAACCGTGCGGTAGAAATGCCTCTCTCCAGGGAAAGAGTAAGGTGAGAATTTACCAAAAGTGGTGGCAGTGACTGAACACATAACTACGGCCTCATTATGCGGTTATATACAAGCGGTCTAATTTAGTGACTAATATAGTGGTGTCGGGTTTTTGGCCAACGCTCATAGTATGTTTTCAATGGATAGCTCATCTATATATAATTAAGAGCTAAAGTCATTATGCCTGTATAATAGACTCCGAAGTGCACATACAGTCTACTTCAGAACCTGAGAATAGGTACAGTATGTGCACTTGGCATGTCTTATTATATCACACCCCCACATAACCCTCCCCAGCTATCCACTCTCCATTCGAGCGTGGTATTCCAAAAAAGCTATTCGCCATATACTTGTAAACACTTTTCACGTGCACTATGAGAGCATAGGTCAGAAACATGATAGACACAGGAGCAGGAAATATTCGACGACGGTCGTTGCGTTCTAGAGTTGTCGCTATCGGAGAGCGAATACGTTAGGATTATGCGATACGCCAGTGAATAAGTGATCATGAACCTTGCCACATAGTCGCGCGAGACAGCATGAGTCAGTCGCTGACAGGAGAGCAGATGACGTCATTCTGGGCGAATATGACTCGGAGCCACCTGAGGAAGTGTGACAAGACGTACGACGTCTGATCGAGATTCGTCTAGCTTGCGTTGTAGAACAAACTGTAGCGATCACTCCGCTTTTTAGATTCTCTCACTCGGACAGTCGTTTATCCGCACACTAGATGTCAATTAGAGCAAAGCTTAGGGAATCCCTGCACAGTGGTTACCGAGACTGTTTATGGCTATCGTTTGAGTGTGCTCGCATCATAAGTTATTTCTCTTGTTCATATTTATCTCCAATAGGAGTTCTAATCTCTCGGTCGTGTAGCAGCTTTGGCACGAACTTCGCTGAGATTCTCCTGTAAGCCCAAATCCTCAGTCACAATGGAATGAACGGATCCACTGCTGACGCCCGCCTCGTCTGCAAGTTGCTCTGATCGTGATTCGACCATCCCTGGCATCAGCAGGTCTCAGCTTGGTCAATGACGATCTCTTTCGGGATGGTTGAAGGGGCCTCCAGACGTGCTTCACTTTCCACTGATGTGCGACCAATCTTAGAAGCGGTTGTACCACTCTTTTCATCTGTGTGGGCCCACTTGCTTCGTTCAGAAGGCCTGTTGAAATCTTGCGGATCGTTTCCACTTGGGAATCGCCAACGCTTTGAACACAAAGTTTGATGCATAGGCGTTTTCAAGTTTTTCCGTCATTTTGTCAAAACGAAAAAATCCGACGCGCCTCACTACCCTTCCTCACTGCAATCGGCGTCTGTCGCGACTGACAGCTCTGCAGGTGGGAAAATATTCCAGCCATAACGGATTAGGATCGCCTACATACGTGCACCAAACCACGCCTTCCTAGCTTCAATTGTTTACGCACTGAAAAATTAAAGGTTGGAATACTGTTTTGAACACACTGTATATAGTCCGTATAATATAAATATAATATATATAAAATCTATACATATATATAATATAATATATACAAATATATTATATATATATATATATATATATATATATATATATATATATATATATAAGAAGGTTGTTCAAAAGTATCCAACCTTTGTTCTTAAAAAAATACTCCGATCCAGATACAACAAATCACTAATCTCCTTCAAAGTAGGCCCTCTGGGCGCCACAAATTCTCCCACGGTTTTCTGCCACTGTCGGAAGCAGCGTGGACACACTCTTTTGGGATGGCGCGCGCTGTCCATCGCATTCCGCATGATGTCTTCTCTGACTGAAATCTGGTTCCTTTCAGGGCATTTTCAGCTTGGGGAAAAGCCAGAATCACACGGAGCATGTCGGGAGAGTAGGGAACCTGACGAAGCACAGGTGTGTTGTGATTTGGCCAGGAAACTCTGTATCAAATGTGAAGATGGGCGGGTGCGTTATTGTGATGGAGCTGCCAATTGAACCCGCTGCCACAGGTCTGGCCGTTTGCGTCGCAGTCGCGTCACGAGGCGCGCAGTACTGCTTGGTAGTATCCTGCATCAGCAGGGTCCTCACTTTGGTCAATTAACGATCTATCGGATACGTCATCAAAACTCTAAGGATGTTAAGTGGCCTACCAGAAGTGCTTCCACTTTCCCACTAGAATGTCGAGCCATCTTGAAGCGGTTGTCACCTTTTCATGCTGTGTTGGTGCCCATTTGCTTCGTTCCCGAGGCCTGTTGAATCTTGCGGATCGTTTCCACTTGGGAATCGCCAAAGCTTTACACAGAAATTGATGCACGTAGCGTTGTTCAAGTTTTTCCGTCATTTGGTGCAAAAATAAAGATCCGACGCGCTAACTTACATTCCTCACTCATCGGGCGGTCCTGTCGGCCGACTGACAGCTTCTGCAGGCGGGAAAATATTCACGCATTATGAATTAGGATCACCTACATACGTGCACCAAACACGCCTCCCTAGCTTCATTTGTTTATGCACGAAAAATTAAGGTTGGATAACTTTTGAACCACCTCATATATATATATATATTATATATATATATAATTTATAACATATATAATAAATGTATATATAAAAATATTATTATATATAATATTATACTGTATATACATATATATATATATATAATACATATATCATATTTATATGTCCAAAGAGAGTTGCAGCTCAAGGATCCATATTGGAAAAATAAATGAAGTAACGCACACTGAGCAATAAATAATCAAATTTAAATTTTTCTTTAAAGCCTGAACGTTTCAAGAACAAGCGAGTTTCTTCCTGCAGAGGTGTTGAGAATGCTGTGGGTTATATATATGATTAGACTCCTCCATGCTCTTCACCGTCCGACATGAATTGTTGCATAAAGCAACCGATAAAGGCTACCAAGGTAAGCCTTTGCTGGCTTGAAAATCCTCTCCCAGAGCTCCTCCATAGCTGTAGAAGATGTTCACAATAGTACATACATGTTTTATCCAATGCCACGCATCCCTCAGGTGCCGGTCCAGTTTTCATCGCTTTTTTGGGGAATCATCATCAGCCACGACCAGAAACATCCACCACTGAGGTCCAAGCATGTACCACGTGTAAATGTCAAAAGCAGTCACATATAAATGCAAAAACACAAAGCACACCTACATCTTCATCTGTGAATGGAGGGAATAACCAATTACTCTCACTATCAATTAAAACGAGAATCTCTATGCGTCTATTTGTTGAATGTCTTATATGCCTTTATAGGAACTCTGGGAAGGGCTTGAAATAGAGGAAAGGGCTTACGCTTAGCGTAGCCTTTCTTGGTTGCTTTATGCAGCTTTAGGCAAGAAGAGCATGGGAGGATTGAATTTATTTATATATCTCTGAGCTACCCCCGGTTTAATTGATTCGGTTTAATCACTGATCCAACTTCTGACTGATATTAAAGATTGGTACCTTCTCGTCCGATGACAAGAAAGCTGAAATTTTGCACGCCATGACATTGAATCCGGTTACACCAGAAAATTTCAACGAATTTGGCGGATAGCAATCCATAAACGAAATATATAATGAATTTTTAAAAAAACAAAGAAAAAACAGGTGAGTGACCCGAGACAATGGAGAAAGCACGGTAAATTTTTGTGCCGACGGACATTGAAGTGGATACACCAAAACGATCGCGAGAACCATCAGAAAGTGTAACGCAAATGAATAATCGAAATTAAATGAACAAAAAAAGAAAAAGACGTCGTGCAGACCACGATACTTGCAAAATCGCACCCCATCCCCTCTCCAATGGTTACATGGATACATCAATTGTCCAATGTCATAAGATAAGATTGGACATCTTAATGAAAGCTCAGGTCAATCAGATGAAAAAACATTGTTTCAGATTGATAATTCAATGATTTTTAGAAGTTTGATCCTTGTGTTGACCTTTTGCTTTTTGACCTCAAAAAAGTTGCTTTCCCAGATTCAAGTGATGGACCATGCAATCCTGTTCAAGCTTTCAAGTTCAATCGATGAAAAATGAACGATTTTAGAAATTTGACCTCTGATTTTTCAGTTGAATAATTGAGGATCCTACAAAGTTTGACCTTAAAAATATTTGTTCCCAAATTCAGTATGACGGCAAATATGCAATCTTGTTCAAAATTTCAAGTCAATCGGATGAAAAATAAACGATTTTTAGAAATTTGACCTCACATGATTTTGACTTCAAAATCAATAAGCTTTCTCAGTTGAGACTTCCTCTACAACTTGGTAGTTTCATGACGATCGGTTTGGAATTGTGTGACCTGTAGGCACAGACAACAATAACAAATCGACTGACCAATATACTTGAAAAATATTCGATTTTGCAAGTAAAAATGAAAAATCAAATGCAGGGAGAGACCTGAGACAATGGGGAAGCATGGTTCGTTATTTGCTTGCATGTGTAAGCATAATCCCACGAGTGTCATGTGTAAGCATAATGCTTACAATGTTGTAAGCACACACCATTACACACACACATTATGTCGGCTTTTTTAATGGGAACCCATGCACAGCCTCAACCACGTCCCTCATGATCACCTCACTAAAAAAAAACCAACTAACACTGAGCGGTGTGTAAGCTACGATGGTCCTGTGTCCAACAAGGCACTCAGTCCCGTGTAGTCACAGAGAGCACGGAGTGACCGACAGCGAGAGACTTAACACGAACACCCGAGCATATGGTCTCCCCAGAGGGCAACTGGCCTGGCAGAAATCAGGATTGAAAAGGCTTTTAACAATGGTTGAATCGTTTTTATTGACGATACAAATGTGGTCATTACTCACAAACAATCACGAAAAATATCATCCATCACATTCGAGGGAAAACGTGAACTTAAGCCGGACCTGTCACACTCTGACGTTTTAAGCCAGCCGTTGGCAACGTACAAAATATGTAAAACCTGGCGTACGCTGAACTATTGGATGTTTTTTTTAAAAAGTTTTGGGCGTATAATAAACGTGTTGACGTATGCATAACGTATTTAGTAACTTACACAGAACGTTTTAAATCACAATAGATAATTATACCACGAATGCCTGAGCGTTTGTCGACGGTTCACAACCTATGCCAACGATAGTCTAACTTTGATGCATAGCAACGGCAGCGTATCGTGCGACGATCACTGTGCGTAGGCTATTAATAGGCTGCGGCTCGATTTTTTGACGATTCCAAATCATAACCGCACCAGACATCGAAGTGTGAACCCGCTGTCACACCGCTGACGTTTTTAGCCAGCGTAGTGCCGACGTATATGAAAAATTTGCCGAACCAAGCTGGCACACGTCGATATAAGGTTATGTAAGTTTGTATACGTTAAGAGCCCACCGGACTTTAGTACGTTGTAGTACGCTGGCATAACGTCGTAGTACGCTGGCATAACGTATTGTAACGCAGATACTCGTAGAAATTTTTCAGCATGCTTGAAATTTCCTCGACCGTACTCGACGTATGACACAACATTCCGCATAGCGCTGGCAATAAGTTGTAGGCACGCTACGCGATCGTCTGAACACTCACATATGTTCTTGTAACGTTATCATAAGCGAAACACGTCAAGGTAAATGGTTAGCGTCAGTGTTCCAGACTGCCATGTTTATTTTTTTTTTCGAAATGACGTTATGATTTAAATCAATTGAGCGGCAGCCTTTTAATTATATTATATTAATAACCGCATTAGAAATCCGAAGTGTCAACATGACCGTCATAAACGAAAGAAAGAAAAAAAACGCAAAGAAAAAAAAAAAAAACCAAGGGAGTCTGGAACCTGACGCTAACCATTACCTTGAACGAGTTTGACTTATGAGTAACGTACAATAAGTCATGTCCTTTTTTTTAGACGTGTGTCAACGATTCGCGTAACGTGCCTACAATTATGCCACATTATGCGGAACGTGTGAGTCATACGCTGGCATACGTCGGAAATTCAAGCATGGCAAATTGTCTAACAGCTCGGCAACTACGAGTTTGCCAGCTGTACTACGAACGTATGCCAGCGTACTAAACGACGTATGCCAGCGTGCTCTTAACCGTATACAAACTTACAAAAAAACATAACTAATTCGACCGTGTGCCGGCGTTTTAACGCCCAACTTTGCAACACGTATTTCAGGCGGCATACGTGGCTAAAATCGCAAGGTGTGACAGGGCATTAGACGTGGAGGGGTGAAGAAGGATGTTGTTTGGTTTGTTTTTTTAACAAAAATTTATTATCACATTATGCATTTCCCGTAACATGTCCATTATGTGTGCAAATAAATCCGAGCAGAAGGCGTCCTCGTGGGAAGATGACAGGAAGAATGAACATGAGGAGTAGAGCAGAAATGCTTAAAAGCACCTCAAATGAGATCCTACACTGAGGCGCCACACAGCCTGATATAAAAGAGCAGATTATAAAAGGACAAAAACCATACAGGGGGAGTGAGTGGTGGGTGTATGGCATTAGCTATCATTTCTTGAGCGCGACTCGTGTCGCAATGCAGTGCCCTCTACCAGTACAACACACTGGAACTGGTACTCATTTCGCCGACCTCGGAAGGATGACAGCTGAGTCAACCCCCTGCTGTATGAAATTCTAATCAGCGTGCGACTGGGCTTAAATCAGGGACCCGATCCAGCGCCACCTAACGCACTCAGCCAACAGGCTTAGGGGGGATGATCAAACCAGTGGGGTAGGGGACATGAGGTGAACTGTAAATGAGGTGAACTACAAAAAAAGGATCTTCTATAACAGCGTTGTTGGTTCTTATTGCTGCTGCTGCTGTCTGTGGCTGTGATCGTTGTTTGTGTAGGCCCCATGTAATCCAAATAATAATTATGTTGTATTTTGTTTTCTCTATCTTTCCAATGATTTTCTCTTAACTGACTCGACCAACATTATTATATAATTCGGTCTTTGTCCAATAGCAGTTCTGGTTGTATATATTCCTTCCATTCCAATGATGTCATTGATTTTTTCTTTTTATTGACCAGGAAGTATGGGAAATCAGTGAATTGCTTATAAGTCAAGTTATAAAACTCAAATAAAATAACTTTTACAAGTAGTTACCAGAACATAATATATCTGTGTTTGGTGTTTAATATATGTGGATGTATGTAACGCATGTAGATGTGTGGGTGAGTGTGTGTGTGTGTGTGTGGTGGTGTTGTGTGTGTGTGGTGTTGTGTGTGTGTGTGTGTGTGTGTGTGTGTGTGTATTTATATATATTGTTAACGGGGGCTGTGGAAATTTCGCATTACAAACCATAAAGGGTCCCGTAGGTGAGATATCTCTAAGTAATGTGTAGTTAGCCCAATCCCATTGTAATCAGAGAAATTTTATGTGATTCAACCGGGCTTGTGCGACCTTTTGAGTTAGTCTTTTTCTTTTCCCTATCTTGATTTAAAAACGAACGGAAAACTGCGAACGATCTGGTGGGGTTTTTCGCAGCCTATGCAACTGTTCATGGTCATGTGCCTAATATGTAGAGCCGATGTAACTGTTGGTGGTCACATGCCTAAGAGGCAGAACCTCTGCAACTGTTTACCAGAAGAGCCTTTTTATAATTTATTTAATTTAAAATTGTTCCTATCTCCACCCAGTACTGTTTTATGCACCACAGACATGATTCATGAGCTGCCACCCTCAGTACATGGTTATGGTATTCATGACATCCCTCGATCTACACCGTATCCATGTGTTGTTCATGATGTCCCTCAATCTTTTCCACATCCATATGTTGTTAATGATGTCCCTTAATCTACACCGTATCCATATGTTGTTAATGATGTCCCTTAATCTACACCATATCCATATGTTGTTCATGATGTCCCTTAATCTACACCGTATCCATATGTTGTTCATGATGTCCCTTAATCTACACCGTATCCATGTGTTGCATGAGTTGTCGCTCTCAGGAAATGTATGTGTTGTCATGACAGCCCTCTATCTACACTGCATCACGTGCTGGATGAGCTGCCTGACTGATTGTAACCTGATAGAATGTGTCGCTGCACTTGCTTGCTTTTTCACAGTGAATGTGGATTATACCAGCTCCATCCAATGTATTATGGGTTTATAACTTGTTTAGGTGTGGGTGACTGGGTGTATAGCTCTAACAGTGTGCGATCATGATTGTGATGCTTTTGTTGTTCAGCTGTCTATCCTGTTCCCTCGTAGGCCTCTGACCCTGTTTCTTCAGCACTGGTTACTTTGGGCTCTTCCAAGGAGCTACTTTTTGAGGGTGGCCCTCATCCTTGGGTGCTGGAACCTTCAAAGTTCCTGTTGGTGCTGTCGACTGAGGGCCAAGACGGCCTACGCGGTTCAGTCGTGATCACGAAGCGTCTCCGTAGCTCTGTGGAGAGAACGGGACAGCAGCACGTGTTTGGAGCACTGTGCACTGCGCTGGGAGAGCAGGTGCGTGATCGTGCGGGGGATGTACTCGGATTCTCGGAAAGGGTCTTTCAGGAAACCCCACGGTTACCAGGGTGGTGTTCATTTTCAGGAAGAGGAGTGATTGTTAGTGTTGTGTTCATATGACGTCATTACAAGAGGTTTTGAAACTGATCGTTTTGCCGATTTAAAAATAATCATTATCATCTCGATTGATGTTCTTGATTTTTCTTCTCATGTCATTTGTTTATTTTTATTTTACTCATATCCATATATCGTGGCTTGTTGGGTTGTCTCGAGGTATGCTTATAAACATTCACAGTCTCCAGCCTGGGTTTGAATCCCTACCGAGCTATAAAACGCCGTCCTCGTGTTTTTCATGTCATTTGCGGCATCGATGTGTGAGCCGATTTTACCCTCAGCCCGAATTGGGCTGAAAAAAGGGGTATTGTCGTCATAGGCGTTGTCCGGGCGTCCGTCTGTCAACTTTTGGTTTCCGTAGATTTCGAGGAGAACGCCTTGTGCGATTAAATCCATTTTTGCAGGGTGTGTTGGGGTTGAGTCGAGGAAGGTTCCTTTCGAAAATGGGCCACCTTGCGATTTTCAATGTGGCCTCCATGGCAGCCATCTTGAAATTGGTTTCCGTCGATTTCAGGAGAACGCCTTGTCCGATTAAATCCATTTTTGCAGGGTGTGTTGGGGTTGAGTAGAGGAAGGTTCCTTTCGAAAATGGGCGCGCTACGATTTTCAAGTAGCCTCCAAGGCAGCCATCTTCAAATTGGTTTCCGTCGATTTCGAGGAGAACGCCTTGTCCGATTAAATCCATTTTTGCAGGGTGTGTTGGGGTTGAGTAGAGGAAGGTTCCTTTACACAACTGTGTAGTTGGTGAGCAGCGTGCTCTAACTGACTATCATCGTGATATCACTGCTTCCTTTTACAATGCATGGGCTGAGGGGTTACGCCGCTTTGCGGAGCTATTTTTCAATGGATGTTAAGCTGGAGTGCCAGCATAACAAAAGCGGCCAGCACAACAATTAACTGTGCATCACAACAACCAAACCACATAACCAAACTGCCCGGCACAACAACCAAACCCTCGGCACAAAAACCGAACGGCCACGACAAGCGAACCACCTGGAACAACAAACAAACCACTCGTACAAAAACCGAAACGCCCGCAACAACCAAAGCTTCTCGAGTAGTCATCACTTGCAATAGGTTAGAACAGACTATAACAATCCTATCACAGCCCCATATCCAAATTGTGGATGCTCAACTAAAATGACAAATTACATAAAATACGCGATCCTCTGGAGCACAATGAAAAAACCGTACCCTGACCGCTGCTCTACCCCACTACTGTCACGACTAACCTCCCAGCAAAGACATCCTCCCACTCACAGCCCCGACTAACTGTGCACCTCCTATGCGCGAACTAAGCACAGTTATGCAAATCAAATGCTCTCCAGCCTGACCAGCAGCTCACAAGCACAATACACTCTGAAAACAAATGCTACAACCTCCGACCTGTCATGCACGAGTACGAACCGACCTTATGCACCAAACTGGCCATTCTTAAATCTAGATTATTACTATGTGCACTCGCGACATTTATCCCCTCAATCCCAACCAAACAAGAACACCTCAGACTTCATAGAACTGCGCTAAACAGATATTCGAATGAATATAGCACTGCAGTCACCTCTATAGAGAGTAAACGCATTGCTGTACTACCTTTACTTAGTTGTATTTGGAGTATCTCACAATGCCACTGCACTCAAATCTGCGTCGACTTAATTAATGATCCACTCATAGAACTACATATACCACAAACATGAACCAAAAGCGGCCATAACAAATTACAAAAACACGATCTTATAGTGCCACTATATAACACACAATTCTCTCCGTAAGGCTCGCTCTCTACGAACAAATAATGGTGCCTTACATTTGCTACTCTCAATCCTTCCTGTACCTGTCCCGACCCAGGAACGACTGAACCACTGACGTATAACCCATCGTCGCTTTAGAACCTGAACATCAGACAACTACCAAGCCTCAAATACGCTCAGGATTAGCAAGTGAAAACCTATACATAGACCCAGAGCCCCTTTATCTGACTCCACTCAGAATTATCTCGCCTGTTCCTTTACTTCCTTCCACTCCAACCTGGACTTCTGTAAAAGCCCCCCTTGCATATCACACTCTCTATGAAAATCCTCATAAGCATATTGGAAAATTACTACAACTGCAACTATTCTTGTCTAAAAGTTGAAGAAAAGCAATATCTGTTAAAAGCCTGCATCTCATTTCATCACAACACTCTCCTGGTGGCTATTCTTCAATGGGATCCAACCTCATCACACACCACATGATACTCCTACCCCTCGCACTTGAAAAATGATTACTTAACCAAGAAGCGACAAAGCCTAGCTATTAAATTTAAAATATTCATTAGCCATGTACTTCTCAACGCTCTTTGGTGTCAAGTTATTTTCATTAACTTGCCTCTGGTTTACTTCGATAGTGATATAAATCTAACTCCAGTCCATCTCGGATATTACACCTAACCCATAACCTAATGACACCTACTGGCTTCATACAACACATTCGATTAGCATTGCCTCACATACAAATCTCCCAATCTGGGCACAAAAACTGAACCTACACCACCCTGTGACACACTCTATTCTCTACTTCTCGTTTTACACATTCATTGTAATTGTACTTACTCTGCACTCTACACATTCCCGTGATTCATGCCAGTCCTTGCCCAGTGTACACTATCAATAAGAATGCCACGATTGTAGCCTATTGTTGAGAAACTTCCCCAACAATCATCAAACGTCAACCCCAATATCTCTCTCTGCGTGTGACCCCTTCCAAAAAAAGGTTAATGCCTTCCTAAATCTTAATCCAGGCCTAACCATAAACCCTAAGCGGACCATATCCTGAACTCTACCAAACCCAAACCTGGAACAACAAATTAACACCCACCGTACAATATAGCACACACACATGTTTATGTCAGCGCTGCTTCTTCTAAATACACTCCTACAAAACCATCCACACACATGCCACCCTCCAACAAAACCATATTAGGATCGTTCCTATAAAAGATTGTGTCTACGATTCACTCCCCATCGGTGGAGCCCCCATCTAATCAATAGCAAGAAACTGGGGATTAAAAACCAGACACTTCCATCGAACTACAACCAAGAAATCCTCATCGAGCATCTTTCACTGTTCTCACTTCTCATCCTCACAACACCCCCAATACTCTCGGCCGCTACTCACATCAATAACCAAGAACCGCCAACCAAGTGCACAAAATACCTCACTGGCACTGTTCCAATACGCCCCATTACTGAACCCCTGGAAGAAAATAATCTCTCTTCTTTCTG
>CM068952.1:204450019-204468250 GCA_035128595.1 Eptatretus atami
TAACTGACCCACTGGAAACAAAAAACATAAGACACGAGCACAACAAACCCAACCCGCCATAGACACCCGAACGCCAGCACAAAAACAAACGCCCACAACAACCAAACCACCTAGCACAAAACCAAACCGCCACAACACCGAACTGCCCAGCACACAAAACAAAAACAAACGGGCCACAACAACCAAACTGCCCAGCACAAAAACTGAACCGCCCACGACAACTGAACACCACCTAGAACAAAAACCAAACCGCCAGCACAGAAAACCAAACCGCGACCCAGAAAACCGAACCACCTAAAACAAAAAACCAAACCGCCCAGCACAAAGACCGAAACGCCAGACACCGAACCACCTGGAACAAAACAAAGCGCCACAACAAACAAAGCGCCCAGCCAAACGAACTGCCTACGAACAACTAACCCACTGGAACAAAACCAAACCACCGAGCACAAAAACCAACGGCCACACAAACCGAACTTCCCAGCAAAAACTGAACCACTAGCACAAAAACCAAACTGCCACAACAACCAAACTGCCAGCACAAAAACTGAACGCCCACGACAACTGAACACCTGAACAAAAAACCAAACCGCCCGCACAATAATGACCGGCACAACAACAACTGCCCAGCACAAAACTGAACGCCCACGACAATGAACCACCTCGAACAAAAACCAAACCGCCCCAGCACTAATATGTACGGCCACAACAACCGAACTCGCCCGCCTGAAAAATCTTATCGACTCAACAACCAACAACTGCCCAGCACAAAAACCTAACCCCAACAAACAATCTAACAAACAAACCCACACGGATTGAACATCCACCGTTTCTCCACCCCCACCAAACAGCATGACAACCGAAAAACTGCCCGGAGCCAACCCAACAGCAAAACACACCTTCCTATGCATTTGCAATAAACCAATTCCCCCAAACCTCCCACATCACCCAAACGCTCAGCCGGCAAATAACCGAACGCCCAACATAGACCCAGCATTGGGGCCAAAAGACACGACATATTTGTTCAAGTGACTGCTTGGATCGACGTATGCTTGTTAAATAAGGATTATATATCATTGACTACTATATGTGTTTACCTAATTTAAATTTTACGCTTCTATTCATGTTTATCTTCTTCAATTCCTAAACAATCCATGTACTATATTTATATGTTATAATTACAATAATATAAAGAGTTTGGTCTCGGCGTGCGTTCCTCCTCCTCCTAGAAGACACAAAAGACCCGAGGACTCCGAAGACCCAAAAGTCACCAAAGACTCTGAAGGACCATGAAGACCCAAAAAGACCTAAAGTCCCAAAAGATGCTGAAGACCTAAAAGTCACGAGACCCAAAAGGGCCCTGAAGACCCAAAACGACTCCGAGACCCAAAGGTCACGACCGAAGACCCAAAAGACCCTGAAAACCCAAAAGTCACCGAGACCCAAAAAGACCCGAAAGACCAAAAAGAACCCGACAATCCTTCAGCCCTTGGACAATTAACACCATTTCGACCCCTTCATTACCCTTCAGACAGATTAGGCCAACTTAGACCCTTGACACATTTAGCAGCACTTGACCACTCTTACATCACAAATAAATTTCAAATATATAATATTCACCAAATTACAAACAAGAAGAAGTCATGCAGAGCACGACACTTGGAAAATCCAAAAAACAATATTTGACCTCAAAAATAATTGGTGGTTGAATTCATAGACCAATATGCAACTCCTCTTCAATTTTCAAGTGAATTGGATGGAAATTGACTTTTATAAATTCAGCCTATGTTGACCGTTTGTCTATGTTGACCTCCAAAATAATTGGCTGGTTGAATTCAGTGACCCGAAATACAAAGCCTCTTCAAAATTTCAATCAATCGGATGAAAATTGGGATTTTTAGAAATCCCACCTTAGTGTTGATCTTTGGCCGATGTTGACGATTTGCGTCTAAAACAATAGGCTCTCTTCCTTATGACAAACTCACCAGTATGGTGAAGATCGGTTTTTAAAATTGTGACCTGTCGGTGACAAACAAACAGACAGACAGACAGAATAACAAAATGGACTCACCAATATAGTTGAAAAATCTTCGATTTTGCAAATAAATAAATTGTCGAAAATCAATGTTTTGTGTTATGATTGGTGTAAATCTAACAACACAGCACTGTATAACCATCGATCTCTGCAACAAGTGTGGAAGGCGAGTGTAGTGAGCTGATCGATGCTAATGTTATTTATTGCAAATATGATCCATTTGTGAGATATGCTTTTTTGTCTGTGTGTGTGTCCCAGTGCTGCGGTTGGTGGTGGGAAACCACGAGAGCACCACAAACCCTTTCCCTGCTGAAAACGAGCTGAGCGCTCGTGGTATGCGCACGTCCCGCCAGCCTCCTGCCTCGCACCTCTGTACCACCCCGTGGCCTCGGCCGGCCCCTGCCACTCACACAACGAAACGCCAACTGGAGGACCCCTGCACTGGCAGAGCCTGCTCGGCCGACTTCGTCTGCAGCTGCTTTTTATATAATCCGTTGTCCCAGTCCTTTGACTTTGACTTTTAACGACCTGAACCCTAACTCTCCCTGCCAAAATCAGTTGTTCTCACCCACGTGTCTTCTGACCCTTCTCTGACCGAACCACCTCAGACCAACCCTCCCTCCTTCTTTGTTACTCTGATGAAGAGGTTAGCACCTGAAATGTCAGCTTCTTTTGCTTTCCATGGTGGTTAGCACACCTCCATTAATGTTCTTTTGATTTCATCCTTCACCTTGCAAGAGGGTCTAATGACCCTCGAATTGGATTATTTTATACTTTTCTAAAGCTGACCATATCAATCAAAAGTATCATTGATCACACCATTGTGCCCATCGCAGGTCCCATGTCCAATACTTCCAGCCTCTCTCCTCCTGCTTACCCTTGATGCTGACGGCCGAACCTTTGACAACTTCAGCTCCATGGCTTTACGCTGGACGACGTCGGATCATTCCCTGGTGACTGTCTCTGCCGACAGGCCCCTGGTCTTCCAGGCCTGAAAGTGATGCATCAGGACAGATGCCTTCAAGCGTTTGCCTTTGGTAGTAGCTCTTTGTGTGTTTTAGTTTTTTCTATCAGAATCCTTTCTTCCCATTTAGTTATTCTGAATTTTTAATGTACCTAATGTATCGTTCCTCCATTTCCAAAACTCGAGTTCTCCAGTAGTATTCCTGCACAAGTTGAAAGAGTGTTGTTGGTAACGTTTGTCGGTTTCTTGACACCACACCAGGGATCCAGACAGTTTTTCCACACAAGAAAAGCACAGTGACCATCGCAGATAGAAATCCATGGTTACCACCAAGGGACTTGAAGCTGTTCGAGGCAAGCACAGAGGTGAATATGTGACACTTTGTTGCAGTCCATCTCACCACTGAGAGTAACACGAATGGATTATTCAGCACACCACCTCCTCCACCTACACCTAGGACTTGCAGCTGCCGCTCATCCAGTCCTCATCGAACTGTTGCGGTTTGGATGTGCAGCTTTCCCTCAGAACTTAACGGTGTTCAACCATCCGGAGTTTGGGGGTATGTCTCTGCAGTATTGAGGCCACGTGCACACACAGCCTCGACACACTGGTATGGGAATGGGGGATTTTTCGTTTAATCTCTTCCTCACTATCTGCTACCTTTTCTATTCTCGTTATCTTGAAAACTATGATTATATTTCTTGTTGTTTTTTGTGGAGATTTATCTTACCTCCGTTGTCTTTGTGTCTACTCGATGTCCGCTACGCCTGGTGTTAGCTTAATGGCTGGAGCGGCGGGCTTGGGATCCTAGGTCCCGAGTTCAATCCTGCTCGGGCTGTTGAATTAATACCAGGTGCGGTTGACTTGCTGTCCATCCTTCTAGAGTCGGCAAAATGAGTGCCAGCTTGCTGGTATCCTGTGTCGGAGTGCGACCTGTCCAGGATTGTGCCCAATAGCCAAGGAGACTGCTTAAGGCAGCACCAACGCTCTGCACAGAGTATGTCCCAAGGGATCGATGGATGTAGCTCACTGGAAGAGCAAGGCGATGGAGAAATAACGTTATTGCGCTGGAATCCAAGAGGTGGGGAAACAGGCGAACATTAACCGGCTTTATTTATTAAAGGTTCAGCAATATGCGAAGGGAGAAGCTAGCATCAGAGAAGTGGGTGCAGAGGAGTTACTGGGTGCAGAAAAGATCCTTGGAAGGATGAAACATGACAAAAATGGTGGCAAGTTTCCACCTTAGAGCCTGGCAAGGGATGAGGAAATGACTTGATTCAAGAAGCGTTGGTTCCACAAGAGGACGAAAACGATATCAAGGAGTCGAAGCTGGAACAGTGAGCCTGTTCGTTTTAGAAGTTGATATAAACATGAGCGTCCTGGGCGTGGAGGAGGCTGGAAAAGCGGCTGAGGAGCTGAAAGAGCCAGAGGAGTAAGTGCGGAAACAGCAGAGCGCGAAGCAACGTCAACGTGTCGGCAGCAGCGGGGAGCAAAGACCTGTGCCTAGCCTTTTGTGCGGAGACCGGACAAAGGACTTGTGAGAGCCCATTCGTGAAGGGAAAAGCGAGGGTTAAACAATCGGTCACGGTACGTTGACGAGGCTCTGCACGTTGTTAAGCAGCATGCAATGAAACCGGAAGAAATTTAAAACTTTATCCACATGTCACATGACCATTTCGATATTGAATACATGAAAATTTTCAAATATAATTTGTTCCACATTTCCCGCAATATGCAGATTTGTTAACGCCCACTCTTCATCTGGATGGGTGTGGCCTACACTCCTGTATGTTCATTCCTGGTCATTACATTCATTGTATCCTCGCATGTGGATTATTTAAATCATTCCCACACTTTATATCTTTAAGACGTTATTTTCACTGCTGGTCAGGCGCCAATGGCGCTGCCGGGGATTCACCCTGAGTCGCTTGAGCGAAACACAACAACCCCTGTGTTCTCTTTCATCGCACAAACAATTATTATATGAAACATACAAGTAAGAATAATTATGGGCCTCTATTCAGTCGAGCCCTGGGCGTGATTACCCCACCTGGCCCCTGCTCGCACCCAAAGTCCATTGTCAAGAGTTGCGGGGTAAGTAAATTCTATGCATACCAGTCTCGTTTCGTGATAGTGATCCACAAGTATTAAATTCCCATTACCTCTAATATCCACAGTGTGTTGTATCTTAAATGTAAGGCCTCTCACAGTCTTGCTTGTGATGATGTTTTAATAAATCAAATTGAGGACAGGTTGAGTCCTCCCTTTGTGACTTCCCAAATGAAACTTTCATCTAGTCTAATCGATGCTGTTTATCCTCAGTGTTCTGACCGTCGGAACACTCCGTTACCTGGTCTTCCTCGCTTGTTATTTCATGTTTCTCTCTTCTCCCCTGTACCACTTCACATTCATCCCAACATTTTTTTTCGTTGTTTTTGAATTATGGGCATTTGGTTTGACCTCTCGATTCGTACTCACTCCCACCTGTGCCCAGCAGAGTTTATTTCGCATGAGGGATCCGGCGTTTCTTCCACACTCAACAGCCAGCGCTTCGGGGACTCAGTTTGACATTCACCCACCTGGAGGCTGTCAATGGAAGTTGGCAGCGTTGCCCTTACAACACAAAACATGTCTTACATCTTATCATTAACCTCCTTGTACATGTCCATCGATCCCATAGTTCGTTTTTCACTTCTGCCTTACATTTGTGCAACGCTTGATTTGTAAATATTTACAAAACTCGCACCAGTGAAAAGGGCTCGCATTGAGAATAAATTGGATGAGCCTAGCACTTGATTTCAATATAGGAGCGATAGTATGTATGCTCCACTCCTAGATACTCCATGGCGTGGGCAGCTGTCCTGCGTGACACCCCATAATTGCAGCCTGAAAAAAAAAATCATACATTCTGACCCGTTTTTGTAAGCTAAACATCTTCGAAGTGTCATAACTCAATTGCCATGCCCATCCCTTTAATATTCCAGTTCAGTGTTAAAAAACTCAGCGACCTGCTTAAAAGGCATCCTCCTACATATCGGAAAAGGTTGAAGCGATAAGCGTGGAGCGTACTGCGATTAACCAAAAAGAAATGGTTAAACGGGCTTAACAGCGGCCTGTTGCACTGTGCACCAACCCAAAATAAAGGATGTATCAGAAGCATGTTTTCCATGCTGTGGTAAAACATTCCTGGAGGCGCTACTCTGCTAGAATAATTGCTAACAATAGTTCTTATGTTGAATTTGATTTAAATCTCTTATTCCTCCTTGCCCTTCACGATCATCTCCACTCCGTCCGGACGTTACGACCCTGTTTGTGTACCGACTTTGTCTCCCTCTGCCCTGCCCACACGAGCATCCATGTCCGCGTGGCTGCACATTCACCGGCTTCGAACATCCAGACTATTGAACAAGGCGTGCTTGCCGTCATGCCAAGGCTTTTCCTCTGAGGGGCAAGTGATGT
Source organism: Eptatretus atami (assembly GCA_035128595.1). Taxonomy (NCBI): domain Eukaryota; kingdom Metazoa; phylum Chordata; class Myxini; order Myxiniformes; family Myxinidae; genus Eptatretus; species Eptatretus atami. Next base: position 204,456,478 of record CM068952.1, read on the forward strand.
GATTTGAAAGAATATATATTTGGATCATGAGAAGACTAGTCTTTCATGAGAATTTGTTTCATTCTGCGCGGGGACCAGGCTGATCAGTTGGATGAATCATCAGGAAGTTGATTGAGTATGGCTAGACGCCATGGGAACAAAGGAAAGCTGAGTTTTGCAGGTGTATGACCCTTCATTCCGTGTGATTTATTTTAAAAATATTCTTCCTTCTGATATGCAATATGATTTGGGTAATTATTGAAAGTTGTATGTGATCTGGTTTATTAGTGAACGTGTACATGATTGGTTAATAGTGAAAGTTGACTGTGACTTGGGTTTTATTCCGTAAGTGTGATGTATTTGCGTTTTATTACGTGTGAAACTGTGACGGACGTGTTTATGTGAAAAGGTGATGTTATCTAAGTTTATTTAGTAAAGTGTATGTTATCTAGGGTTATTGGTAAAATGTGATGTATTCTAGGTTTATTCGTGGAAAGGTATGTTTGATTTGGTGTTTAATTGTGAGAAGTGTACGTGATTTGTGTTTTCGGTGAAATTCTGATGTGATTTAGGTTTCATCGGTGAAGTGTTGATTTGATTTTAGGTTTGAGTAAGTGAAAGTGTATTGATTTAGTTTATTTATAAAGTGTGATGTGATTTAACGCGTTTATTAGTGAAAGTGTGATGTATTTGGAGTTTATCGTCGAAAGTGTATATATTTGGTTATCGTAAGATAATGATTGGTTTATCGGTGAAAACGGTGATGTGATTTGGGTTTATCGGTGGAAGTTGTGATTGATTTGGAGTTTATGAGTGAAAGTGTGGACGTGCGGTTTTTGTGAAAAGTGTAATGTGATTGGTCTTTATAGTGAAAGTGTACGTGACTTGGTTTATTGAGAAGTGTATGTTATCTAGGTTATTAGTGAAGCTGTTTAAGTGATCTAGTTTATTGGTGAAAGTGTGATGTATCGTAGATTTTATTGGTGAAAAGTTGATGGTTGGGTTTATTAGTGGAAAGTGTTGATTGTATTGGTTTATTAGTGAAAGGTGTTTAAGGAAAGTTGTGATGTGATGTGAGTTTATTGTGAATATGTGGGCTTTATTAGTGAAAAAGTGGATGTTTTTTAGTTTATTGTGAAAGGTGATTTACGGTGAAAGTTGTATGTTATTTAGTTTATGTTGAAAGTTGTGACTAGATTGGGTTTATCGTCAAGTCTGTGTGTTTAGTTATTCGGGAAAAGTGTTTGTGTGATTTAGTTTATAGTGTGATGTGATTTATGTTATTATTGAAGTTAATTGATTTTAAATTATATAGTGAAGTGTATGTTGATTGTTCATTAGGAAAGTGTGATTGATTTTGGTTTATCGATGAAAGTGTATGTGATATTGGGTTTATCGGTTTGTTGAAGTGTGATGTGATTTGGTATCGTGAAGTGTTATATTAGTTCGGTTTGAAAGGTGATGTGATTTGGTTTATTATGTGAAAGTGTGAGTGACTTGGTCATGTGAATGTGATTTGTTTTTATTTAGTGTGATTTAAGTTAGTGAGTGTTTGACGGTTTTAGTTGATTTTTTAAGGTTGTGACGTGAATCTTGGGTTTATGGTAAATGTGATGTATTACGTTGTTGATGTGTTTTATGTGAAAAGTGTGATGTGTTTGGGTTTATTATTGAAAGTGTGATGTATTTGGTTTATTATTATTATGCGGTTTAATGAATGTGTGTTGATTGTTTTTTGTTTTTTTGTGAAAAGTTTGATGTGATTGTTATTAGTGATTAAAGTTGTGAAGTGTTATAGGTTAGTTGTGACAAGTGTGATAGTGATTTAGTTTATCGGTATGAGTAGGTGTGATGTCTGATTAGTTTATTGGTGGAAAGTTTAACTGTGATATTGGGTTTATTAGTGAAGTGTGACGTGACCTTGGTTTATTGGTAAAGTAGGACGTGATTTAGGTTTATCGGTGAAAGTTGCTTGATTGTTGATTTAGTTTATTTATGTTTGTTATGGTTGAAAGTGTGACTGTTGATTTGGTTTATTAGGAAAGTGACTGACTTGGTTTATGGTGACAAGGTGACGTATTGAAGTTTATTTGGTGAACAGTGTGATGTGATTAGTTTATTAGTAAATTGTTGATGTCGATTTAGGTTTATTAGTGAAAGTGTACGTGAATTTGGGTTATGTTATGTAAAGCGGTTGATGTGATTTAGGTTTATCAGTATTGATGGTTTATAGTGAAGTGTGATGTTTTAGTTTTATTATGTTAAAGTGTGAGGTGATTGGGTTTATAGTTGAAAGTTGTATTGATTAAGGTTTAGGATGTGTGATATTAGTTTTGGTACAAAGTGTGATGTGATCTATTTTATTTGGTTGAAAGTGTATGTGATTTCTAGGTTTATTGGTTAGAAAGTGTGATGTGATCTATGTTATAGTTGAAAGTGTGATGTAGATTTTGGTTATAGGAAATGTGATGTGGATTTAGCCGTTTATTGTGAAAGTTTGATGGCATTTAGGTTATTGTGAAAGGTGATGTGATCTAGTGTATTAGTGATAGGTTTATGGTGTGAAAGTGTGATGTGATCTAGTTATTGTTGAACAGTGTTGTATTGTGTTTGGTTGTATTTTAGTGAAAGTTGATTATGGGGTTATTGGTGAAAGGTTGATGTGAATTTGGTTTATTAGTGTTGGTGGTGTTTAGGTTTATTGGTGAAAGTGTGATTGATTTAGTTTATCGGTGAAAGTGGATGTATAGTTAATTGTTATTATATTGGATTTATTAGTGAAAGTGTGACGTGCATTTTTTTAAGTTGACTGTTTTTAGGTTGTTATCCGGTGAAAGTGTGATGTGATTAGTTAATTAGTGTAGTGTGATAGTGATTTAGGTTTATTGTTGAAAGTGATCGTGTTTGGGTTTATTAGTTGAATGGACGTTGTTGGTATTTGGAAGTTGTGCTGATTTATGTTTATTTGGTGATAATGCTGACGTGATTTTAGGTTTATAGTGAAAAGTGTATGTGATTTTAGTTTATTAGTAAAGGTGACTGGATTTGTTTTTAATGAAGTGTATGTGATTTAGGTTTATCAGTGAAAGTTGATGTGATTTGGGTTTAATGAGTGAATGTGTGATGTGCATTTGTTTATAGTGAAAGTTGAGTGATCTGTTTTAGTAAATGATGTGAGATATAGATTATTGGTTGAAAGTGTGATGTTGATTTAGGTTATGTGAAAGGTGATGTGATTTCGGTTTATTAGTGAAAGTTCTGTGATTAGGTTTATTAGTGAACAGTGTATGTTATCTGGTGAAAGTTGATGTGATTTAGGGTTTATTGGTGAAGTTGATGGAGTTTGAGTTATTTTAGTTGAAAGTGTGATGTGATTTAGGTTTATTATGTAAATGTGATGTGATTTTTTTCTGAAAGGTATGTGATATTAGTTTTTGGTGAAAGGTGTGATGTGATTTAGATTTATTAGTGAAAGGTATGTAGATTTAGTTTATTAGTTGAAAGGTCTGTATGGATTTCAGGTATTTATTAGTGAAATTGTGATGTGATTTAGTTATTACGTGAAAGTGTGATTGTGATTTAGGGTTTTTTAGTGGAGGGTGTATAGTGATTTAGTTTATTAGTGAAGAAGGTCACTGTGACTTATGGTTTATTAGTGAAAGTGTGACGTGATTTGGGTTTATTCGTTGAAGTCTGATTGATTTTAGTTATCGGGGAATAGTTATGTGATTTAGGTTTATTTAGTGAAAGTCTGATGTGATTTATAAGTTTATTAGTGAAAGTGTGATGTGATTTAGTTATGATTGAAATGTGATGTATTAGGTTTATCGCGTGAAAGTGTGATGTGATTTGGGTTTATCGGTGAAAGTGTGATGTGATTGGGTTTATCAGGAAAGTGTGATTATTTGTTTATTCGTGAATATTTGCATTTGATTTAGGTTGATTAGTGAAAGTTATGTGATAGGTTATTAGTGATAAGTGTGATGTGATTTAGTTTATTAGTGAAAGTTTGAATGTATTAGTTTTATAGTGAAGTGATGTGATTTGGTTATTAGTAAAGGTGATTTGATTTAGGTTATATGAAAGTGTGAATTGTGATCTCTAGTTTAGTGAAAATGTGATGTATTTAGGTTATGTGGAAAGTTGTGATGTGATTTAGTTTATTAGTTTGTAAAGTTGATTGTGATTTAGGTATTAGTGATTGTATTGTGACTTATGTTTATCGGTGTGAAAGTTGATGTGATTTGTTACGGATGAAAGTTGATTGTATTTGTTTATCAGTGAAAGTTTCGATGTGATTTGGGTTTATGTGAAATTGTGATGTGATTAGGTTTATTTAGTGAAGTTATTATTTAGTATTATCATTTAAGTGTGAATTGATTTGGTTTATTCGTGAAATTGTGATGTATTTATTTTATTAGTAAGTGTGATTTGATTGGTTTATTAGTGAAAGGGTATTGATTTAGTTTTTATTGTGAGTTGATGTATTTATTTATTAGTGAAAGTGTGATTGATTTGGTTTATTAGTGAAAGTGTGTTGATTGATTTAGTTGATTAGTGATAGTATAGTTGATTTAGTTTATTAGTGAAAGTGTATGTGATTTAGTTTATTGGTGAAAGTGGTGATTTAGTTTTTAGTGAAAAGTTTGTGATGTATTTAGTTTCATTAGTTTGAAAGTGTGAATGTAGACTTGGTGTATCGGTGAAATTTTGAGTGATTTGGTTTTCGTGAAAGGTGGGGGATGTATTGTGTTATCGGTAAATTGATTATTTTGTTTGATGGTAAAGTGTATTTGTGATTTGGGTTTATCGGTGAAAGTCTGTGATGTGATTTAGGTTTATCGGTTTGAAAGTTGTGAGTGTGATTGGGTTTATTGTGGAAAGTGTTGATGTTGATTAGGTTTCATTGGTGAAAGTGTGATGTAGTTGGTTTATTCTGTGATAAGTGTATGATTTGGGTTTTACGTGAATGGATTGGTATTGGTTTATCGTGAAAGTATGGTATTGATTTAGGTTATCTGTGTAATGTTGATTTTTGTTGATGTTATTTGGTGATCGTGACCGGCCACAACAACCGAACTTCCCAGCACAAAAACTGAACCACCTAGCACAAAAACCAAACTGGCCACAACAACCAAACTGCCCAGCACAAAAACTGAACCGCCCACGACAACTGAACCACCTGGAACAAAAACCAAACCGCCCAGCACAATAATTGTACCGGCCACAACAACCGAACTGCCGCAGCAACAAAACTGAACCGCCACCGACAACTGAACCACCTGGAACAAAACCAAACCGCCCAGCACAATAATCTGTACCGGCCACAACAACCGAACTGCCCGGCACGAAAATCTTATCGACTACAACAACCAAACTGCCCAGCACAAACCTAACCGCCCACAAGATCTAACAAACAAACCCACGGTTGAACATCCACCGTTCTCCCCCACCCAACAGCATGACAACGAACTGCCGGCCCAACCCAACAGCCACACCTTCCATGCTCATTGCAATAAACCAATCCCCCAACCCACATCACACCGCGCCGGCATAATAACCGAACGCCCAAACATAGGAACCCAGCATTGCGAGCAAAAGCACACGACATGATCCTTGTCAAGTGACTGCTTTGGCATCACGTATGCTCTGTAAATAGATGATTATGATATTCCTTGACTTACATTTATGTATGTGTACCTGCACAATTAATTATTTCTTACTTCGCTTCAATATTCACTGGTATTGATCATTCTTCAATCCTTTAACAAAGTCATTTCACCGAGTCCTTCTAATGGTTGTGGATGACAGAAATGAACGTACAGTCGTTTGAGGGAATGTTGAGCGGTTTTTTTTTGTTTGTTTGTTTGTTTCAGCAGGGTTAAATACCCTACCAGATCTATACTGACTATATAATTTATATTTAATGACGACATGCTTAGTCTTTTAGGAGCAATGCCGCAAACAGTCCATGTTATATATTTATATTGTTATAATACAATAATATAAAGAGTTTGGTCTCGGCGTGCGTTCGTCCCTCCTCCTAGAAGACACAAAAGACCCTGAGGACTCCGAAGACCCAAAAGTCACCAAAGACTCTGAAGACCATGAAGACCCAAAAAGACCCTAAAGTCCCAAAAGATGCTGAAGACCTAAAAGTCACCGAAGACCCAAAAGGCCCTGAAGACCCAAAACGACTCCGAAGACCCAAAGGTCACCGACCGAAGACCCAAAAGACCCTGAAAACCCAAAAGTCACCGAAGACCCAAAAAGACCCGAAGACCCAAAAAGAACCCGACGATCCTTCAGACCCTTGGACATTAACACCATTTCGACCCCTTATACCCTTCAGACAGATTAGCCAACTTAGACCCTTGACCATTTAGAGCACTTGGACACTCTTACATCACAAATAAATTTCAAATATATAATATCACCAAATTACAAACAAGAAGACGTCATGCAGAGCACGACACTTGGAAAATCCAAAAAACAAATTTGACCTCAAAAATAATTGGTGGTTGAATTCAATGACCAAATATGCAACTCCTCTTCAAATTTCAAGTGAATTGGATGGAAATTGACTTTTATAAATTCAGCCTATGTTGACCGTTTGGTCTATGTTGACCTCCAAAATAATTGGCTGGTTGAATTCAGTGACCCGAAATACAAAGCCTCTTCAAATTTCAAGTCAATCGGATGAAAATTGAGGATTTTAGAAATCCCACCTTAGTTGTTGATCTTTGGCCGATGTTGACGTTTTAGCGTCTAAAACAATAGGCTTCTTCCTTATGACAAACTCCACCATGTGGTGAAGATCGGTTTAAAATTGTGACCTGTCGGTGACAAACAAACAGACAGACAGACAGACAGAATAACAAAATGGACTCACCGATATAGTTGAAAAATCTTCGATTTTGCAAATAAATAAATTGTCGAAAATCAATGTTTGTGTTATGATTGGTGTAAATCATAACAACACAGCACATGTATAACATCGATCTCTGCAACAACGTGTGGAGAGGCGAGTGTAGTGAGCTGATCGATGCTAATGTTATTTATTGACAATATGATCCATTTGTGAGGATATGCTTTTTTTGTCTGTGTGTGTGTCCCAGGTGCTGCGGTTGGTGGTGGGAAACCACGAGAGCACCACAAACCCTTTCCCTGCTGAAGAACGAGCTGAGACGCTCGTGGTATGCGCACGTCCCGCCAGCCTCCTGCTCGCACCTCTGTACCACCCCGTGGGCCTCGGCCGGCCCTGCCCCCTCACACAACAGAAACGCCAACTGGTAGGGACCCCTGCACTGGCAGAGCCTGCTCGGCCGACTCGTCTGCAGCTGCTTTTATATAATCCGTTGTCCCAGTCCCTTTGACTTTGACTTTTAACGACCTGAACCCTAACTCTCCCTGCCAAAATCAGTTGTTCTCACCACCACGTGTCTTCTGACCCTTCTCTGACCGAACCACCTCAGACACACCCTCCCTCCTTCTTGTTTTACTCTGATGAAGGGTTAGCACCTGAAATGTCAGCTTCTTCTTGCTTTCCATGGTGGTTAGCACACCTCCATTAATGTTCTTTTGATTTCATCCTTCACCTGCAAGAGGGTCTAATTGACCCTTGAATTGGATTATTTTATACTTTTCTAAAGTGACCATATCAATCAAAAGTATCATTGATCACACCATTGTGCCCATCGCAGGTTCCCATGTCCAACTACCTTCCAGCCTCTCTCCTCCTGCTTACCCTTGATGCTGACGGCCGAACCTTTGACAACTTCAGCTCCATGGCTTTACGCTGGACGACGTCGGATCATTCCCTGGTGACTGTCTCTGCCGACAGGCCGCTGGTCTTCCAGCCTGAAAGTGATGCATCAGGACAGATGCGCCTTCAAGGTTTGCCTTTGGTAGTAGCTCTTTGTGTGTTTTAGTTTTGTTTCTATCAGAATCCTTTCTTCCCATTTAGTTATTCTGAATTTTAATGTACCTAATGTATCGTTCCTCCATTTCCAAAACTCGAGTTCTCCAGTAGTATTCCTGCACAAGTTGAAAGTGTCAGTTTTGTGTAACGTTGTCGGTTTCTTGACACCACACCAGGGATCCAGACAGTTTTTCCACACAAGAAGAAGGGCACCGTGACCATCGCAGTAGAAATCCATGGTTACCACCAACGGGACTTGAAGCTGTTCGAGGCAAGCACAGAGGTGAATATGTTGAACTTTGTGCAGTCCATCTCACCACTGAGAGTAACACGAATGGATTATTCAGCACACCACCTCCTCCACCTACACCGTAGGACTTGCAGCTGCCGCTCATCCAGTCCTCCATCGAACTGTTGCTGGTTGAGGATGTGCAGGTCTTCCCTCAGAACTTAACGGTGTTCAACCATCCGGATGTTGGGGTATGTCTCTGCATGTATTGAGGCCCACGTGCACACAGCCTCGACACACTGGTGATGGGAATGGGGTGGATTTTTCGTTTAATCTCTTCCTCACTATCTGCTACCTTTTCTATTCTCGTTATCTTGAAAACTATGATTTATTTTCTTTGTTGTTTTTTTTGTGGAGATTATCTTACCTCCGTTGTCTTTGTGTCTACTCGATGTCCGCTACGCCTGGTGTTAGCTTAATGGCTGGAGCGGCGGGCTTGGGATCCTAAGGTCCCGAGTTCAAATCCTGCTGGGCTGTTGAATTAATACCAGGTGCGGTTGACTCTGCCTGTCATCCTTCTGAGGTCGGCAAAATGAGTGCCAGCTTGCTTGGATCCTGTTGTCGAGTGGGACCTGTCCAGGATTGTGCCCAATAGCCAAGGAGACTGCTTAGGCAGCACCAACGCTCTGCACAGAGTATGGTCCCAAGGGATGGATGGATGTAGGCTCATGGAAGCAAGCGATGGAGGAAATAACGTTATTGCGCTGGAATCCAAGAGGTGGGGAACAGGCGGAAACATAACCGCTTTTATAAAGGTTCAGCAAATGAGGAAGGAGGAAGCTAGCATACAAGAGAAGTGGGTGCAGAGGAGGTTACTGGGTGCAGAAAAGATCCTTGGAAGGATGAAACATGACAAAATGGTGGCAAGTTTCCACCTTAGAGCCTGGCAAGGGATGAGTGGAAATGACTTGATTCAAGAAGGTGGTTCCACAAGGAGGAGAAAAGGGTATCAAGGAGTGAAGCTGAACAGTGAGCCTGTTGTTTAGGAAGTTGAATAACATGAGCGTCCTGGGGGAGAGGAGGCTGGGAAAGGGTGAGGAGCTGAAAGAGCAGAGGGAGTAAGTGGGAAACAGAGAGCGCAGCAACGTCAACGTGTCGGATGAGGGAGCAAAGACCTTGTGCCTCGGCCTTTTGGTCGGAGACCGCCGAAAGGACTTGTGAGCCCACATTCGTGAAGGGAAAAGCGGGGTTAAAACAATCGGTCACGTACGTACGAGTCTGCACTTTGTTAAGAGCATGCAATGAAAACCGGAGGAAATTTAAACTTTACCACATGTCACATGACCATTTGATATTGAATATACATTGAAAATTTTCAAAGTATAATTTGTCCACATTTCCCTCAGAATATGCAGATTTGTTTAACGCACTTTATCTGGATGGGGTGTGGCCTACACTCCTGTGTTCATTCCTGTCATTACATCATTTACCGCGATTGTGATTATTTAAATCATTCCCACAGTTTATTTTAAGAGGTAGGTTGTTACTGTGCATGGCAATGGCGTGCCGGGGATTCACCCTGAGTCGCTTGCAGGGAGACACAACCCCCTGGTGTTCTTTCATCGCAAACAATTATTATATGAAACATAAAATTGAAGGAATAATTATGGGGCTCTATTCAGTCCGAGCCCTGGGGTAGTTACCCCACCTGCCCCTGCTCGCACCAAGTCCTTGTCAAGAGTGTGCGGGGTAAGTATTCTATGAATACCATCTCGTTTGTGAATGTGATCAAAGTTTAAATTCCCATACCTTAGATATCCACAGTGTTTGTATCTAAATGTAAGAGGCCTCTCTACAGTCTTGCTTGTGATGATTTGTTTTAATAATCAAAATTGAGACAGGTTGAGTCCTCCTTTGTGACTTCCCAAATGCAAACTTTCGTCTAGTCTAGATCATTGCCTCTGTGCTCTACTCTGTGGAGCACACTTCCGTTACCTGATCTCCTCGCTTGTTGATTCATGTTCTCCTCTTCTCCCTGTACCACTTCACATTCATCCAACATTTTTTTTTGGTGTTTTTGAATTGATGGCATTTGGTTTGACCTTCGATCTTACTCACTCCCACCTGTGCCCAGATGAGTTTATTTCTGCGTGAGGGATCCGGGTTCTTCCACATCAACAGCAGCGTTGGGGGACTAGTTGACATCACCCACCTGGAGGCTGTCAATGAAGTGCAGGTTGCCCTTACACAAAACATGTCTACATCTTACATTAAGCTCTTGTACATGTCCATCGATCCATATTCGTTTTTCCTTCTGCCTTCATTTGTGCAACGTTGATTTGTAAATATTACAAACTGACCAGTGAAAAGGGCTCGAATGAGAATAATTTGGATGAGCATAGCACTGTGATGTACATATAATGGAGCGTATGTATGTATGTCCACTCTATACCCATTGGGTGGGCAGCTGTCCTGGTGACACCCATAATTGTAGCCTGAAAAAAAAAATCATACATCTGCCATTTTGGTAAGCCTAAGACATCTTCGGAAGTGTCATAACTCGATTGCCATGCCCTCCCTTTAAGTTTTCCGTTCAGTGTAAAATAACCTCGGCGACTGTTAAAAGGATCATCCAATATCGAAAGGTTGGAGCCGATAAGCGTGGGAGCGATCGTGGTTAACCAAAAAGATGGGGTTAACGGGGTTAACAGCGGCCTGTTGCCTGTGCACCACCCAAATAAAGGGATGTATCAGAAGCATGTTTTTCATGCTTGGAACAACATTGCCTGGAGGGCAGTACTCTGCTAGTAATTGTAACAATAGTTCTTATGTTTGAATGATTTAATCTCATATTTCCTCCTGCCTTCAGATATCTCCACTCCAGTCCGGGGTTACGACCCTGTTTGTGTACGACCTTTGTCTCGCCTTCCCTGCGCCCACACGAGCTCATGTCCGCGTGTCTGACGTTCACGGCTTCGACATCCAGACTATTGACAAGGTGCGTGGTCATGCAAGGCTTTCCTCTGAGGTGGCAAGTGATGATTTAAAAAATATATATTTGGGTGTATCATGGAAGACTAGTCTTCATGAGGACTTGTGTCAATCTGCGTCGGGGGACAGGTAGATCAGTGGATGGAATCGACAGGAAGTTGATTGAGGTATGCTAACCACCATGGGAACCAAGGAAAAGCTGATGTTTTGGGTGATGACCCTTCATTCCGTGTGATTTATTTTAAAATGATCTTCCTTCATGAATATGCAAATGATTTGGGTTTATTAGTGAAAGTGTGATGTGATTTGGGTTTATTAGTGAAAGTGTGATGTGATTTGGGTTTTATTAGTGAAGTGTGACGTGACTTGGTGTTATTGTGAAAGTGTGTGTGATTTGCGTTTATTAGTGAAAGTGTGACGTGACGGGTTTTGGTGAAAGTGTGATGTGATCTAGGTTTTTATTAGTGAAAGTGTGATGTGATTAGGTTTATTGGTGAAAGTGTGATGTGATCTAGGTTTATTGGTGAAAGTGTGATGTGATTTGGTTTATTGGTGAAAGTGTGACGTGATTTGGTTTATCGGTGAAAGTCTGATGTGATTTAGGTTTATCGGTGAAAGTGTGATGTGATTTAGGTTTAGTAGTGAAAGTGTGG
>CM068952.1:204479654-204497639 GCA_035128595.1 Eptatretus atami
AAAGTGTGATGTGATTTGGGTTTATCGGTGAAAATGTGATGTGATTTTGGTTTATCGGTGAAAGTGTGATGTGATTTGGGTTTATCGGTGAAAGTGTGATGTGATTTAGGTTTATCGGTGAAAGTGTGATGTGATTTGGGTTTATTGGTGAAAGTGTGATGTGATTTAGGTTTATTGGTGAAAGTGTGATGTGATTTGGGTTTATCGGTGAAAGTGTGATGTGATTTGGGTTTATCGGTGAAAGTGTGATGGTGAATTTGTGGGGTTTGATCGTGAAAGTGTGATGTGTTAGGTTATTCTGTGTTGAAGTGTTGATGTGATTAGGTTGATCGTGTAGAGTGTGATGTTGGATTGTGGTTTATGCGGTGAAAGGTGTGATGTGATTGGGTTTATCGTGAAAGTGTGAGTGTGATTTGGGTTTATCGGTGAAGAATGTGATGGTGATGTTGGGTTTATTACGTGGAGAGGTGTGAATGTGATATGTGGGTTTATAAGATTAAGAATGGAGGAGATATGTCGTTGGTAGAGGTCGATAGCTTAGACTGCTTTGGTTGTTATGTGTGAAGGTGTTAGATGTGATTTGGGTTATTTTGGTGAAGAGTGGTGAGTTGATTGTGGTGTATTGGTGAGATAGTGTGAGTGATTGTGGTTTATGTGGGAAAGGTGTATGTGTGATTGTTATTGGTGAAGAGTGTGTACGTGATTAGGTTTATGTAGAGTCGAAAGTTGTGACGATGATATTGGTTTAATGTGAAGAGTGTGACGTGAGGTTTGGTTTATCGGGTGTAAGGTGGTGACGGTGATTTGGGTTGACTGCCGGTGAACACGTGTGTACGTGAATGGTTTGGTTTATGCGGGTTGAAGTGATTGAGCGGTGGAGTTTGGTGGGTTTAGGGATCGATGCAGAAGTTGTGATGTGATTTCTGGTCTGATGATGAGTAATGTATAGAACGTGATTTTGGTGTTTAGGTGCTGGAAATCTGTGGTGCGGGCGCTCCATGCATCAGTGTAGGCCGAGCACAGGGTCGTGGAGGAGACATAATACGCACGACACGACAGAGCTACTTTTTGATTTAGCTCAGTGAGAAGACGGATCGTTCGCGGGGAGGGTATGGGAATGGGCGCAGGTGCGTCTCATATGGACGTTCACAGAAATGGCTGTTGTAATCTTGCTCCCTGAAACCATGAGCGCAGTGGAATTTTCGCTGATGTGTAGACACCGTTTTACCAGCGACAGAATATTGATGTGATAATTGAGGGTACACGTTTAGAGAAAATTGGGGTGTTGGGGGTCTAGCGTAGAAGAGTGGTACGGGAGTGAGATTGTGGCCTCGCCCCCCCACTTGCAAAGGTATTTGCTTCTTCTCAGTAAACGACACATAATTCATATGAAGACTTGATCGCACAACCTTCACTCTCATAGTAATGTACAGATAAGGTATGTTTACATTCGCATTAACAGAAAATGTTGGTAAGGGTTGTACAGGGGGGTATTACCCAAGAATGATATTTGTTGTGCGTTTCGTTGTTCCGAAACATAGCCACACAATTTCGATGACTTTGGACGTAACATGATGTTACGAAAGTTGGTTCAGCAGCAGGAAGAGAAAATCTGATCGGTCAGAGGGGCTTGGGGAGTTGCGCCCCCCGCACAAGAAAAAATGATGCAATTGCTTTACTTCGTCAGGGAAACGGCACAATAGTGCGCTGATGAAGTCTTGAGTACGAACGTTGACACGCCGTGAAGCACTAAAACGTGTGTATAGTGTTAAAAGTTGGTGGGTAGGAAGGGTCTTCCGGTGGAGCATACCGCGTGCAGGAATAATAGTAGCAGCTAACCTCCGATATAGGTGTGTTTGATGATGGGTTTTTGCTTACAGAGCGAGTGTGATGGTTGGAGATCAGGACGATCCAGCAACAACGGTGATGATGTCATTTTGAGCGACATCGAGTAAGTAGATTATTGCACTGGGCAAGTTCATGGCTGGAGGCAGAATAATATAAATTGAGCATGATGCGCCGACTGCAAATAATAAGGTGCGTAGGGGGAGGTGGAGAATGTTCCTGATGTTAAGTAGGAGGTCGACAACAGAAAATGAGAGATCACTGAAGTCTCGTAGAAGGTTCTTCTAGAGAAACCCAAGGTGGAGTCGGCCTCAATTTCAGTCTTTCTGACGTTCATTCTCAGCTGGACAGGGAGAACACATACACATAGAGAAAGCACGTGCCAAAGCATGGTATACGTATCCAACTAATAATGAAAACTGTAGGCGTTAAGGGAAGTTAATGTCGCTATAATGGGTTTGTGGTATGATGTTATGGGATGGATTGGGGGTATTGTAGAGCGATGTGGTTTTGTGGGGGGCTTGTTTAGGAGGTTTTGTTATGGTAAAGTCTTATCAGATCTTCAGAGAGGGAGTAATGCTGGTCCCATGTGTTGCTATTGAAAGATCATATAAATATAGAGGGAAGGTCAGCTCGTGGAGATAACTAGAGGAAAGCTGGAGAAGATAGTCGTCCGTGTGGAGGGGAGGGAATATAAGATCATCGGTCGCACAATGTTTTGTCTTGTCCGATGTTGATGAAACGTGTGTTGTATGTGGGGTAGATGGTCGATGAGTTGCTTGCACACGATGATAACGTTTTGTCCGGGTTCAAAGATGCAGACGGAAGTCACGTAAGGTTATAAAGAAGCCATTTTACAAAACCTATCTAGCTGCATTCTAGCAAGATATTCGAAGCTGTTTATGCTGATTATGAGTAGTAAAGAGATATTGATCTGTGAGTCTAACGACAGAGATTTTTGAATGTTCCATCCGCGTGTTGGCCGCCAAACGTAATGGAAGATGGGTCAAAAAAACACGCATCCCGGACAAGAGAAAACTTTTTACTGTCCGATTTGAGATGAAACATACTGGTAATGTGGTTGAGAGTCGATGAAGTGAATACCAACGACATATTTGTTTATCAACGCGATCGAAAGATGCAGGGAGTCAAGTACAAAAGAGTTACAGAAAAGAATATGTAGCGAAAGTCGCGCAATTGTTCAAAAAGCGTATCTCGATCTTATTTTAGGGAGATAATATGGAACAACAGGTTATCGATTGTGATGGAGAGGTAAAAAGTTGTTAGAGATTGACGCATGGCCCCCACGAGCGGGGAGTAGATTTTATTCATGATATAGATTGCACCAGCCTAATAAGAAAAGAACGTTTCTAGCGATTGGCACGGCGGTTGTCACGCGGGAATGACGCATTATCGAGGTATTTGCTTGTCTTCTCGAAAACACTGAGTGCACACATGTGGATTGATGAAGACTTTGACCACTAACCGTTCGAGTCTGGCACCGCCGTGAGTTTGGGACGAAAGGTTTGGTTCACAGGCTATTTAATAAAATCAAGGATACGAGAGGGGTGTTTAGTAGAGGTTGGGGTTGCGCGACCGCACCAAATAGGTGTTTGCTGTACGACTTTGGTTATTGGTAGCATTTAGCCGATTTATGCCGGCGTTAACTTGCTCTCGGTCGTCACGATGTAGATGCATTTACTTTCACAGGTGATGCGCCTGGCATGGTTGGGTCTTGTCCGCGATTGTGGTTAATGTGTACAGTACCTGGCTATCCAAATAAATATTTGAATTTAAAAGATCTAAGTGATCATGAACTATGTCCGATATTCAAGCTTTCATTGTAAATTGGTAAACTCCGAAGACTGTGTTCCTGACGGAATAAGAACTTACCTGTAAAGAATCGAGTAGAGGCTTTCCGAGGCGGCGGATCAGTCAGCGTGGGCACCGTATACGTTCATCGGGAGGTATATGACTGATCCTGTTGAGCACAAGAACTCTCCAAACGGCGGATCCAGGGCAGTCGGATCAAGCGATCAAGTAAGTCGAAATGCGTTTGACACGGTGGAGGCATTGCTTTTAAAATGTATTGACATCGTTCCTACTCCCATCACACATTCTATATTGTAGGATAATAGCTAAATTGAATAAACACAGCGCACCCCACGGACCTCGTGGTCTGAAACTCTAAGAATGCGTTATAAATAGCGTACAATTAGTGGATGTAAAAGCATCTCGTATCAATAATTTTGTGTGATATTTATTATTAGTGTATGTGTATCGAATTTGTGATTCTCGTAAAAATCAAACTGTATAGTAGCACAGATGTTGTTTCCGTTTTAAATTCGAGTTAATTGAGATCATGTATCGATGAAGCTGTCTGAGAATACAAACCGATAATGAATATACACCAAGATAGATCATCGAAGTGATCTGAAGGGATGTTTGCTTCTTCACGGATATGTTTCTCCATGCAGATGTTGTACATCACACAGGGCATTGGATAGTTGCTTGTGGAGCTGAATTTTCTACCATCCAAAAAACACAGTTATTGGACACTTTGCTGTATGGTTATCGGTGTGTGAATGTGCTTCTACAGGGTGAGGATGGGGAAGACTGTGAGTTGTTCCAGTGTCCAGTACAAGAGATGTGGATTCGACGTGGTCAGGCCGTTTGTGTCATGACTTGACATAGAAATCAAATTGGGACTGAGAACGTCAACAGCCTCGTCGGTAATTTGCATCTCCTTCTCGATGTGAGAGGATTATTATACGGGATTGGAGTAAGAGTGGGTGTGTATTGGGTAGCAGGAAGGAAGATGATGAACCAAAAGTCTTAGCGAAATCATAAAATCTGAAACCTAAGAATGTAGAGGAATTGAAAGTAAAAAATAATTTTTAACGGTGAGAGTATTTTGAGTGGTCGCTGTTTCGACTCCCGGTGACAATGTTAGCCATCGCTCTTGCCAGTTTCTGAGTCTTGGCTGAACCGTGGGTTACCTTCGTTAGTTTGTAAGTTCATATCAAATGAACATTCCACACTGCATCTGGTATCCTGTTCATTTGTTCATTGATCGAATTTGTTTGCACCCTGCATGATGGTTTAATTGAGTGGTTTTGAACCCGATTCACCCGGGTGAAACGTTTTTGAGTGGTGTATTGTGCTTATCAACTCTGCAGTTGACAAGGCCTGACTCCCAGGCCCTCACTAAAACTGAAGCCTCTGTTTCTCAAGACTGAGAACGTGCCCATCAAAAGGGTTAATTTTATTAAGTGGGTGTTCTCCATGAAAGACGTGATGTTTTTGGCTTTCACATTTTCGCCATGCATTGGCTCATTTCCAATCCCACCAGCGAATGTCCATGCCTCCCCGCTCGCTACCAGAGATGCAGATCTGCTCGCTCCGACATCGCCTACGAGCACTGCTGCTTACCGCTCCCACTGCCCGCCACGGGGCATGCCCAGATCTTCCTGCGTGTCCAAGTCCAACACTACTACTGTGGCCTGCATCTGCCTCCTTCCTGTCTCGTCACAGGATTGATCAGCCAGTATTTTTAGGACTTCCATTTAAATGTTGCAATCTCTCATTCATGTTTCTGACTAGCTGCTGGGCGCAGACAACAATTGGTGTTTAAGCACAAAATGTGTTGTCTCGTCACAGGACATTTCTATCTCCGCGAATTTACGTCTTACGCTTTGACAAAGACCTCGTACTGCTCCACAAGGGGTGAGTAGGTGGTGTTGTGCATAACAAGAAACGTAAATCGAAAATGTGACAAAACTAGCATAGAGAGGGTGGTGAAGTACTTATTGTGAAGGCAGATGTGAGGGTACGCGTCTCTGGAAACGACTCACGGGGTTATAGTCTGTGTACACTTTGTGTAGCACCGGGCAGCGATGACTGTATAGATCTCTAGCACGTCTATTCCTCATACATGGTCGACACTCAATGAATTCTTATGCTTCGTAATTCTCTCTTTTCTCATCTGGTAGCGATATCAATGTCACCATGCGCACGTTGCTGTGACATTTGAATCGCGCAAGTGCAACCCAACACGTGTGTCTTGTGTCGCCATCATTCATGCCGTTAACATCTAAACACAGTAGCCTGCAGACTCGCTGAGATGCAATATAGGAAAATACTCTAAAACGTCGATGCCTAATGCGTCTCAAATGTCAATGTGGAATCCTCCATCAGCTCGCCCCCCCACAAGTATATGGGACGTCCCCCCCGCCCCGCCGCGCCCAATGTGTCCCCCCCCCCCACTCACGGTCGCGGCGCCCCAGCGGTCCGCCTCCCGCCAGTCAGTCCCCACCCCAGCACCCACGTGTTCTCGCCCATCCGTTCGTCCCATCTTAGCTCCAACGTGCACACTGAGCTAACTGGATGGAATATGTAGCAGTTTACCTGAGATAGTAATGATAAAATAGTTTTTGTCCGCGCCTTGAACCTGATTTCGGTGATGGGCGCGAGAATCACAAGTGGCCCATGTTCTCTATACTCCTACCTTGACGTTCTTGAGCTCCCTACGACGGATAAGTGGTCCGGGTGAGTGTATGCGGCAGCTGCCTGTGCGCTCCATCTGCCACAATTCAGAGTCTGTGCTTCTTTTTGGCGCGCATCCCGTCTGTATGGTCGTGAGCCGGGGCAAACATCAACCTGCAATCCAAGCAAGGGATGCGAAAAAAACAAGACTCACCATACAAGCGCAGTGAGCTCTGCTTCTAATTGCGGGACCGAGGCAGCATCGCGGGGTGGGGGAGTTTCTTAGGTATGCTGCTGTCGACGATGTGACAATTATTAGTCCTGTTTTCTGCAACCAGTCTCCGATCCGTGTCTGCAAGTGGTTATGGAACCCTGCAATCTTAAAAGAAACAGGTTCGGAGCTGTCTCTCTGGCACACAGTCTCAGGGGCATACGGACAGTGGGTGCTGTCATCTGGTTTTGTCATGTGCCAGACTTCGTGCTGGGCGTACGAAGGGCCACCTTCATTCCTCGATTGTCTGATTCCTCCGACTTGCAGCAGGTAGCCGTGTGCAGTAAACGCCTTCTGGCTTGCCCGATCGTAAGCTGTCGCTTCAATGTGGTAGAGAGAATGGATTGCGTAATCGCTTGGCAGTGTAAACGACAGGAGGACGATCAAGAACCAATAGAGAGGTACAGGATGAATCCCCTGTCAGCATGGGTTTTCTCGCTGATATGGTGTGCTCGCATTGTTTCCAATCTGCGTCTCGGTCCGCTCAGCGGCGTGCGCTGATCTCGGGCGGGAAGACTGCCAGTTTCTTGCCACGTAGCCCATCCAGTCAAGGTTCTCTTTCTTCTCTGCTATCCCTTTATTAAGGGGTGAGGACAATGGTAGTATGCTTCTGCCTGTGCCTTGAAGGATGTTGAGCTGCGTCCACAGTGGTGCTCTGAGCAAACTCTGTTCACTTCTCGGTCAACCACCCCATCTGTGTTGGATAGTCCGCTCGTCACCGAATAGTTACTCGACTCAACCACCGGAGTTCTAGCCTCTTTTTCTTCCTACCCTTCTCCGCGTCAGAACGTATTCAAGCTGCATATTTGTCATGTTCGTGTCTTAACGCCAACAGCGATCACTGTGACAGGCCACTTCACTGGCTTTTGTACCTAATCTACCCGGTCAAGCGCAGAGCTTACACAATTATCTAGACTCCCTCGTTCTCATACCATCCTCTCTTTGTGCACTTCTTACTCCCACAATCCGTCCGACCATTGTTCTCGCAGACCATGCAACGTCTGATGTCTCTTTTGTCACATGCTACTGGTCTCACAGTACCGTGAAAAGTAGACTGAGCATCGCACAAAGACGGAAAAATGTTACCTTTCATTTGGTTCCTGATATCGTTTCTATCTGCGCAATTAATCGATTACTTTCTGCGCCTGCTGGCACATAAGTATTGAACCAGCTGAGTGTAGCTCGGCTACATACAACTCCTAGACATCTCGGAACTACCATGCAATAGTCACTGTTCCGTCGACACAATTTACTTGCAAGGACCTGAGGTTGCGCGCTGTGTCTAGCGCTTCGCCTCGTGTACCTGACATATCTATATTGATTTTTTCTGTCTCCCGCAGCGCGAACTGAATTATCAGTCTTATCTCACTATCAGACATCAGTCCAATGAATTCAAAATAAGGCCGACCATTCTAAAAGCTACCCTAGGTTCCTCCTGCGCAGTCTCCCACAATCTGTCACACGGAACGCCAGGAGTAATCCGGACGATCAGCAGACCCCTCCCCATAGCGACCAGCTCAGGAGGCTAGCCTTCCGTGCGTGGTACCAGCTCGCATCACCAATGATTGGAACATGATGGAGGCTGAGAGACTGCTGTACATTAAACCAGGATGATACGTGCAAACTCCTTGAATTCCATGACCAACCAGAAACTCTCCTTTGTTCCCTTGTACTATCCTTTACACACCTGGAATTATGTTCCTGATCTCCTCATGCCATCTCAGGTGTCGCCATAATCGACCAATCTGTTTCGGGAAGTGTTGATAGGCCTTCTCCAGGTCACAAATCTAATGCGATTATTCAGCTGCAACTCGCAACCTCTCTCCAGCACAACTGTCTCACGTGTGAAACATCCCGAGCCCATCCGATGCCTCTAACGCGACTTTTAGTAGAGAGCCCGTGGTGGTCTGTGCTCGAAGCTCCACTACTACCACGCTCATTTCGCGTATCCTCGCCATCCAGAGTACCTTTCGCAGCACTTTGATGTACACGACTTTCGGAGCGTAATCTGCCGCTTCACTTCCCCAGAATCTTGAACATCGGACCTTCATTTTGGCACGAGCTTGTCCCTGTCCTCCAATGTGTCGAGATCGAACGCCTCTCTCATACCACATTCATCATAGCTGGTTGTGCAATTGACTTCAATCTTGCTCCCACAGACACTTTCATTCCTACGCACGCCTACGTCAAATGCCTAGTTGCTTTCCCTTCTTCCGTCCTCTTCATGTTGGTCCTGCGATCCTCCGATGATGTAGAAACTCAAAGCCCACTTTCTGCTACATGCCATGGCAGATCAGACGCTGTGCTTCCTCGCCAGTTCAATAGATCCATTGAAATAGCACTATGCCAGATCATTCTTGAGAAAGTGGAAACTGGACCCCTCTTCCTCTGTGTGGACTGTCATACAGCCATACTTATACACGGCCTCGCGGCCTTGCAAGTTCCTACGTTTTCATGCGTGTCGGAGAGTCGAGCGGTCAATTTGTTAAAAGTCATAGTTCTGCCCACCCAACACTCGTTCTGATGTGCTGTACACACCTTTCCAATATCGATAGTCTTAGCCGTTATACACTGCTCAATGGGCTTTACTTCCTTTGGCGCAGTAAGGGCAGCAATGCCCTGGGAGCAACTGGGTTTACACCCTGCTAGGGTCCTTGAGATGTCTTTCTACCGCTGCTTCGAAGACGTCACTTTCTCAAGCGGATAGCATGCTCACTACTACTTCTGTGTCCATTAATGACTGGTCTCTGCGTGCAAAACGGTAGTGATCTTGCCCGCATGTCTTAACATCAACACAAGCATATTCTGATCAATCCATAGAACAGACTCGCGCGTACTTGCTGTTCACTTACTCAAACTCGGCTTCTGTCGCTGAGCTTCTCATACGGGCGCTTCAATGCGCTTCAGTCTGTGTGATGCCACAGTCGAGCTCGCTCTACTAGCAGCTGCCGCACCTTCGTCATGCGTTTGAGGTACGAGCTGCGTCTGTGGAAAGTTACACGTTACTACTTACGAGAACGTTCGAACACACACTCACGAATGCCAGGCTTGAATGCTGAGAGTGTGAGATGCCTCTCGCCACAGAGCCTGAAGAGTCATGATTCTCGCACACTTTTGCTGTACGTGAACATAAGCAGGAGGATACCAGGTCAGGTCTATACTCTCGAGACTAACCGGTAAGTAAATACTCTGTAGGATTTACAATGTCTGAAAGAAAGGGTGAACCGAGTGTGGCATGTTCCATTCCTGCCACAGTTCGAAGCGCGGTCGTGTATATGATCGTCACGTCGTAATTCTACCAACAGGTCATATTGCTTAGGTGGAGACGCGGCTACTCTATCTCATGGCTGGTGAGAGGTCTCCTTGCAATGCAAGACATCAGACTTACGCAGCTCAGACGATATTCTCATCTATCCTCTCCAGTACAGAGTACTTTAGGAGACTCGTTATGGTCTGCTCATTGCTGTTTGGCCATAAACTGGAGACAGAGCAATCACAGTCACAATTTATGGTCTCTTGTATCACTTCCCATACATAAATATCCTCCTCTTCTTTACATGACGACTGTCTTGCGTTCTCCATTGACTATTATACCGAGCAAGTAAGGTTCGGTTGACAGATGTGTGTGGTAGTCTGAATAGTCGGGGAGAAGAGAGAATACACTTGCGAGGGGGAAGGTCGGATGGGTAGTAGGAGAGGATAAAAGAAAACCGTGGTGTCACTGGGGTGGTTTGGATAAAAGCATGCTCGGACTTCTTAATGGGAGAATTGAAGAGATGTCGTTCGTGTGGTGCGGACCGGTGCGGGCGTGTGAGGTACGGTGTGGTGGGTGGATGGAGCTGGGCATTCCGGAAAGGAAGGATTGGGGTGGTCCTGAAGGGTGGTGAGGGTGAGAAGCAAAGCTTGAAGCGACTAAGCGTGGAGAGTGTGACGGATAAAATTTAGTTGGTGAGAACGCTGTGTGGTGTTGGATCATAAGTAGGCTCGATAAATTACCCTTGTAAGATGGTAGACTTTCCTGCATAGAAAAAAGGGTGAGGGTTGTCGATTCGCATCCCCCTAAAATTCATGTCGCATCTGCTACGTAGAAATTGGCTGGTTGTGGGCTCCCGCGGACGTTCGATGGATATACGGGAGCGTGCCGCTCGTCCAGCATGCGAGGCTGAACCTCTGAGGCACCTCGCTGACCAAATTTTCAACGAGTTATGTCTCTGGCACACTACACATCTGTCACAATCATCGACGCTAAAAAAGCTCTCGCCTCCGAAATTTCATCCCACATTTACACAAGCCAATTAGACGCGGAACTTCATTATCTGAGGGGCGCCGGCTGCTGGCAGAGATGTACGTCGTTGATCAGTTAGGGAGATTGGTCCGATTACGATCAGACTCTAGTCTTTACATCTTACACGGCGTGTGGTGTTGTGTGTGGTGTGGAGTGTGAGCAGCGCGCGCACACGACACCGCGACACGATCTGGCTCCGCTGGGTGCGTTCTCTCATAGTTTCTCGCCATGTGTCACCTCTCTGCCAGCAACTCAACAAATCGTTATCCTCCGTCCGACATCCTTAATCCACTTCCTTTGCTCCGTCCCCACTCCTATTCGATTTCGTTCCCATTATCTTTTTGTCCATGCCGCGCGGTGTCAGTTCATATTCATACAAGTGGTGATAGTTTATTTAACAGCTCAACGAGAAAAAGAGTAATACGGGTTCTGCAACACGAACTATGCCGCGTCAGTTTACCTCAGCATGCCTCGGACTCATGTAATATGCTCTGCTCGGGCTTGCTTGGTTCGTCTAACGTCTTCTCGTGCATTGCCTCCCTGGTGCACCTTCTTCTGCTCCCTGGTGCCTTGTACCATTGCCTGGTCTAGGATAGCTTCCTCACTTCGGGAGGCAAACTCAGAATGCTCACTGAGCATGCGAAGCACGATACGCGTGGTTAAATCTTCCAAAATCCAACGCGTGGCATTGCACTCAATCTTTATTCGGCTCACTTCTCCTGTGTGTGGGAATGCAATCCGAGTGTAGCTGGTGTGCTGTTTCAGCTCTTCGCTATACCAGCACTGATCAAGAAGTCACGAGCAACTGATGTCTTGTCGCGTGACTCCCACTCTAGACCCATGATGTGTTAATCTCCCATTCCGTTTCAATAAGACTACAAGCATGCTACTTGGGCTCATTGTTCATTGTTATCTGCACTCGGCGAGTTTTCTGTTTTGAACGGGACAAAGGTTTTGTATCCGTCACAAGCAACTTGAAGAAGATAGGCTGCAGAATGAAGCGTCAGCGAAATTAGCAGGTGTCTCAGGATGTGGACAGATAGTCTCTTGCTGCGATCAGCTGCTGAGGGAGTCTGGACGTCGCACGAGCGTTTACAACACTCAACGTGAGTAGAGAGAGATGTCAGGGAGGTGTAGGCGGGATCCTGGCTTTTTGTGTCTTATGTAATATCAGGTCGTTATAGTTTCAGTGTTGTATTGCTGGTGAAGTGCGTGGCTGGAGATAGTATTAGTGGTGGTAAGAAGGCGGTGCATGTTTAGGCGCTGAAGTGTTAGATGCCTGAGCTCATTGGTGCACGCGCAGGCGTCTGTGCACTTTCAGGAACTTCTCCCTCTCGCAACGAATGCAGGCAAGAAGAAGGGTACTGAAGAAGGTGTACGGTGGGCCACTGAGTGCTTTCAGTGTATGGTAACATTTTGATGTGTGACTTTTGAGGAATAGGAAGTGGATTGAATTTGATCGAATGCTAAGGATTTTAGTTGGTGGATGAGAGTTTTTTGTTTTTGTAATTTATATTTTGAATTTAAGGTTGAGGAGGATTGTGGTGAGGTGATTAATGGGAGGATGGACATATTGCAGGAGAGGTGACGTAGTGAGTGGATTCAGAAAGACTAACTTTTCAGGAGAATTATTATGTGGATTATTTTGTGTGTGGTGGGAGTGTGGGGGAGGAAGTGGTGGATTAGGTGAAACAATTAGAGGAGAAAAGGGGATGAATAATAGATTCAGTAAAGGTTTGGAGTCTGAGTCTGTTCTGGTTGAGTTATATTTGTTATTATCTTGATGGGAGTTGGTGTTTGTTGTTAAGTTGTTTAGGTGTTTTTAATTTTATGCGTTCATTCTGTCTTTTGTGGGGATTTATTCTTAGTTTTTTTTATTAGTTAACTTTTTTGAGGTATATTGTATTAAATAGGTAGGAATGTTGTGTTATGATGCGGGTGTGAAGAGGATGGAAAGGAGAATATGGGAGGAAGGGTTTCGACAGATGGAAGAAGTACACAGAGGAATGAGTATGATGAGAAAGCAGTGATCCTGGATTAGGAGTAGATTTGCACAGAAAGAGAGAGAGTGTCGTGTGAACTATCTGCAAGGAAACCTGGGGGGGGGGGGGGGGGAAGCAAAGCATGGAAAGATAGAGGTGAAAAGAAATACAAAGTTAGACTCATTCATCAAGGAGATTACGCAAATAGATGTATGGAAAAGCATTGGTTTCCATGGCAATGCAGGATGATTATGGTATGTGAGGAGGAGCCAGCCAGGGTGGAGCATACTCATCAGCTGTGATAAGTTCTCTCGTGTTTAGGTGTGCAAGGAAGGATTGTTTGACAGAGGAGCCAGTCAGGTCGCTGGCTTGGAGCAGACTTGAAAACGGGCAACTAGTGATGTTCTCAGATACAATGATTAAACATTAAGGTTTGTGATGTGGATGTAGTGGCTACAGGTCAATCTACAGCTGATGGCTGTCCTACTGTTTGACCAGATAATGGTCTGAAAGGTGGGCAGCCACAGTCAGCCTAAGCCTTACTCGGCTGCGAAAACTCACTAACTGTGGCGTGCCAGTATATTGTGTTTGGATTTGGCAAAATCCAGTAGGATGGGGTGTCGTTCGCGTGGAAATGAATTAGGGTGATGGAACAACGTAGGGGACTCTGGCCTCGAGCCGTATCTTGAGATACAGAGTGATAAATAGCCCGAGTCCTTCCATTAGCAGGTTTTTTATATGATATAGATACTAAGCTATGTTATGGTATTTTGTGGTTGGTTGTTTGAGGGGGATTGTTTATTGTACCTGTCGGGGATCCCGATAAAGGAGCTCGGTACTGTATTGGACAGATGCAGTGGAAAGGACATTAGGGAAACCTCATTGTAACTTGGTCGCAATCGATGATGCCGAGTAAGTCGGAGATGTGGTAGATGAAAAAACAGGCGAACGCCAGTATAGAGGAGTTTGGGTATGAAGGTTTGAACAGTCAAGTGATGGTCGCACATGATGGAATGGGAGTGGAGTTTGCTGTGAGATCTATTGAAATCGACGACGGTTCATGATGGTTGGACCTGAAAGGAGGTCAGAGTGTTTGTGATGTGGATGGAGGATGAATCTAGGTTGCTCCTGGAGGAGGTGTGGAATAATTTATGGATGAGAGCAGATGCTTTTCATGGGATGCCGTTTCAGCTATTACTTGTGAGTGTATTAAACGAAAAGTAAGGTGTTGAGAGGGGTTTGTTTTTTTAAGTGTTCTGATGTTTAATACACAAACACATAGCACAGTAAGTAATGCAAAGAGACTGAAGAAGAGAGAGTTTTAAGAGGAACGGGTGAACGTTTGGGATTGCAGGCAGATGAATGAACAGGTACATGGCAGCGTTTACATGTAATTGTTCTTTAGCACGTACTTGTTTTCTAATAATAATGTTATGAGTTAACTAAGTTGGCACTTTGGTTTGTTTATTTGTGATATTTACCGGTACTCATATGATTTTTCAGGATTGGTGAATGATGTGTGAAGTAGTGGGTTACAGAATTAGATGATTTCACTCGCCGCTTTCTCCCGGCATGACAATGACTGACTGCAGGTGAGGCTGTGAGGGCCGGATAAAGATCCTTGGACTGATGCATGTCCTTGATGATTCCAAATCTTCATTTATCGCAGTTAATGAAACCAGATTCGACTCCAACGAATAGGAGTCAGGCACATGAAGTGAGTTCATGATTGGCAAATTGTGAAAGGGAGGAGGTGGAATGCTAGATGCGTCTCTCTCTCTCTAATCTCTTCTCTCGTTCTCTCTCGCTCTCTGCTCTTCTCTCTCTCTCTTCTCTGTCTCGTCTCTCTTTCTCTCTCTCGTCTCTCTCTTCGCCTCTCTGCTCTGGTCTCTGTCTGTCTGACTCAGAGTTGCGGTGTTTGTGACTGGAATTGAAATGGACAGCAACCCTTCTCCTGGCCAGTGCTGACCCCATTTGACTTGCCATTGGAGCACCATTCAAAGACAAGGACACATATTCGAAGTGACGTCCGGCCACGTTGAGGGTGTCAAGACATTCGTTGTTATATGTGTTACGGTTGCACTCTTCAAGGCACTCCATTGCAGTTTGATGAATAGCCCTTAGGCCCATCAAAGTCTGTGCTGTGTTGGCAACACTCTGGTTGTTTGTCCCTTTCTATCAGTTCCATATATAAAATTTGAAAATCAAGCATTGGCTAAGGCAAAGTAGCGACAATACGCATTTTTTAAGTTTTGCGTAGTGAGTCGTCAATTAGAGAGATTCGAAGCAATGACCTCCAGACTCAGACCGGATGGTTGCGATTGGTGCCACCGATCTAGACATACTTCCTATCGTGTCCCGATTCCGTTGTCCTGGTCAGATTCTATATTTGCGGAAGCCATCTGTCCTGCTTATATGAGTGACGAGGTTCGTCGATGAAGTGGTGCGGTCGACCTTAATTGTTTCTGTCATTTTAGGACAGCAAATTTTGGAGTATCCGCGACTGAGGTAGATTGACGGGCTTGTGGGAGAGAACGGATAGAGAGGGAGAGTTCGTTGGAATTAGTGAGACTGATAAGTGGGTTCTACCTGTTAGAGTTATGTGGGAGTGAGAACGGGTATATAAATCCTGAATATGAAAGAGGTGGGTACTTCGCGTCAGAGGAAACACACTTTAGAAATTAAGTATGTTCCCGCAGTATAGATTATTCGATCTGTAAGAAGGAGTCTGTGAGTTACATGAAGGATGGAAGGTGGCGCTGGGAGCGGTCGACTAAGTCCATGAGAGCGCTGTAGTCATTGTTGTTGTGTGGTCTGGTTAGAGCGGACGTCGAGTTTTGGGGGCTTATGCATCTGGTATAGTATGAATCACAGAGATTGATGGGTAGACAATATCGCTGCGCAAATAGAGCAGATCGGATATAGAGGGAGATCATCAGTTTTAGTAGTGCTTGCCATCGCATGTACGATGCTCGATAGAGAGGAATAATGAGGACAAATACAGAACATAGTGATACAGGGGATATTGAAGTTGGAATCAACACAAAAGCCGAGAGTACCAAGTGCTGTCGCGACAAGGCCGAGGGAACAAGCCACTGTTTGAATGTTTGTTTCTGGTATAAGCACATGAGTCAGATGCTTTATGTCATAGTGGGAGCGCTCACGATTGTGCTCTTGGTTGAGCTTCCCGACTGCACGCTCGCGTGAATGATTGGGCTGTGTGCTGCGGGCGTGCCTGTAGAGTTGTGGCGGATGTGGCCGTGCGGGGCCGACCAGCTCAGCGAGTGCGACAGATGGAGCGGAAAGGGAAACGAGCTCGGTTCGACGAAGTGAATAAGACATCAGGTTGGGTGTTTGCTGGCCCATGGGGAGGAGAGGAAAGACACTAAGCTGGAACATTTGGATGAGTAGTTGCTTGGAGAATTGAGAGGGTTGGTGCATTTGACGTGTTTGTGTAGTGCCGGAAGTGTGGTTGAGAGCTGCAGTTGGCGAATGGTACATCGGAGTGCGGGAAAAGGTCTCCATGTCACGAATATCTCAGCCTGGATTGCACGAGCAACAGGTGGGCATGTTTGTCAATTGTTTAAATCACCTACCATAGTTAATTATTCAAGTATTATAAAGAAGGGAGGAGTTACAGATGAGGAGATAAAGAACTTCACGGCTGAAGATCTGTCGGAATCTGGTTTGAATCCCCGCGCAGATCGTCATGCAGGTGTGGAGAAGCTCCAGCTATCTGGGATTTTTAAGTTTTCTGAAATGTCCAAGCCATTCCACCAAATCTTGTGTGTGTGTGTGTGGGTACATAATGAAAGTGAGAGTATAAGATTACTAGGAGTATTATATTATGGATAGAATAATAATATAAGTAAGAGGTATATACGAAATAGAAGTGATAATATAGTATTAAATATTTATATTATATATATAGATGATATTTACATATAAAGTAGGAGAAGAGAGAGTAGGTGAAGAGCAATATGAGTCTGTCGGCTTTGATGTCCTTCAAACGCAGTTTATGATCGGAGATGGAAATCTGCATTTTGAGATGAGAATGGTATAATTTGAACATGTGAATCGGATAGAAGAACTGTGGATGTGTATGCGTGTTCATACGTATTGGGCTTTGAATGTGGTTTAATGCCGATTGTGATCTGACAGAGAGGTGTAAAGGATGATTGATGTATTATGACCGTCATAAAGGAGGTGCTAGCCTCATGGCGCATGACTCCCATACTGACTTGATAGAGTAGCGTAGCACAAACTACACGATAATCTAATGTATGACATGTTAAGATTAGGTTGTGTAGAGAAGATGAAGGACAGTACGACGGTAACTTCTGGAATATTTTTTGATGAACATGTATAAATCTTTGTTGGTATGTTACAATTTTCCAATTACAGACTTGAACACGGAGAGAACGATCGACTTTTCCTTTCATAACCCTGGTATGTTTCATGGCGAGTAGCTTGCCACAAAATATATTACCCCATTTAGTTACGCTCAATACGACATGTCAAAATTTTCCGCTCGGTGAGACGCCCGTGCGCCAGTGTCCATGTTTGGTTTCATATCATCTGGACGTGCACGAATAATCTCTGAGGATCATAAATATAACTAGGTTTTATTTAAGTCTACGAAGCTGAGTACCTGGTCAGGCTTGATGATGAAACGTCAGGGTCGAGGTAGGATCTTAAGCTGATGGGAGCGCTACACACAGGTTGGTGCACGTGGTTCGGTTTCATAGAAGAAAGCGGAAGAGGAATATCAGAACTGGATGTCTGCACGAGGCGTTCATGTCATTATTAACCACAAGACACATAGATACACGAGCACATTTACAGAGCACACACTAGGGTCAGTTGTGTTCGGAATCGCGAGTTTCTTTTTGATGACTCGATGATTCGTGGGGTCACCACGGTATAGGTTACCGTATATGAGTATTAGTTGTGTCAATAATAATAAATCATGTTTTTTGATGCAGGTCCTCCAAAAATGCGTCAGTGGGTCCATATGAGGTGGCATTACGTATTGCAGAGTACTGCGGTAGCACGATAGCATGCTGAGGACTACACGGTCAGATGTTTTTGTCAAAATATTCTAGGCATGGACACAG
>CM068952.1:204497664-204512052 GCA_035128595.1 Eptatretus atami
GTGAAAGTGTGATGTGATTTGGGTTTATTGGTGAAAGTGTGATGTGATTTGGGTTTATTGGTGAAAGTGTAATGTGATTTGGGTTTATTGGTGAAAGTGTGACGTGATTTGGGTTTATTGGTGAAAGTGTGACGTGATTTGGGTTTATTGGTGAAAGTGTGACGTGATTTGGGTTTATCGGTGTAAGTGTGACGTGATTTAGGTTTATCGGTGAAAGTGTGACGTGATTTTGGTTTATCGGTGAAAGTGTGACGTGAGTTGGGTTTATCGGTGAAAGTGTGATGTGATTTCTGTTTATTGATGGATGTTTGACGTGATTTTGGGTTTATTGCTGGAATCTAGTGTGCGCACACCTCCATGCACCATGTACACATGCACCGTGAGGAACACAACACGCACACACACACGACACTTTTTATTAGCTCACCTGGAACGTCGTTCCGGGGAGCTTATGGAATGGCGCGTCGTCCGTCCGTTCACAAATGCTTTTAACTTCTCCTCTGAAACCATACATGAATTTTTGATGAAACTTTACCACAAATTGGGTTAAGGCAATAAAAATTGGGGGTGAGGGGTCATACGACGAGTGTCGGAGTTTGCCCCCCCCTCCCCCTCTCAAAGGTATTTGCTTTCTTCTCAGAAACACACATAATCCAATTTTGGAAACTGACCACAACCTTCATCTCACCTGATGTACCAAAGTTTGTTCACGCATTTAAAAAAATTTGGGTAAGGGGGTTAATCGGGGTTTCACCAAAATATATTGCGTTTCGTTCGAAACACACACACAATTTCGATGAAACTGACCACAACCTCATCACCTGATTCCAAAGTTTTGCACAAACAAAAAAAAATCAGTGGTCAAAGGGGTCTATGGGATTGCCCCCCCTCCCAAAAAAAATGCATTTGCTTTTCTTCGTCAGGAACACACACAACAATTCCGATGAAACTTCGGATTACCACCTTTATACTCCGTATGCACTAAAGTTTGCTCACAACCATTTCACAATAGTCTCCGGGAAGCCCGGGGCTCTCCTGCGGGGTTGCACCTCAAATAGAACAGCTAACCTTCCTATAACGTGTGTTCTGATGACGCGTTTTTGCTACAGCGTGGATTTAATTCAACAACAGCAACAACCGTGATATGTCATTTTGAGCGAATCGATCACTCACTGTGGACGCTTTTGCTGCGGCATGTCATTCTGAGCAAGTCATTCGTGATGAACATGATCCCGACTGCATGAGAAGTTCCAAGGTGCGTAGGGAGATGGAGAATGTCCTTGAATGTTACAAGGAGGTCGACAAACAGAAAATGAAGGCAGCCACTGAAGTCTCCATTAGAAGTTCTTCAAAAAATCCCAAGTGGATCGGCCTCCATTTCATCTTCTGAGCCTTCATTCTCAACTGGACAGCCTGTCACTCTTGGAAAAGCCTGCCACAAGCAATATGTACTGTATCCAACCCTAATAATGACAACACTTCTTAAAAAGTAATTCCTTGTAATGTTTTTATTTGTTATATGTTTTATTTATACATTGTTTACTGCTTTTTAGAGGTTTTTATGTAAGTCTTCATCCTTCAGAGGATGACATCTTCCCCCATTTGTATTATAACCCCCATTTTTAGGTCATCTCTACCGAGATGACCTAATAAAGCCGGACCAAATGTCCGTCCGTCCGTCGTACGTCCGTACTCCGTCAACAATTTTTTCTTTCGCGATTGATGAAACTTAGTATGTGGGTAGAGGTCGATGAAGTGTTGCACAACGATATAACTTTGTCCGGGTTTCAAGGTCAGGGACGAGGTCACGTAAGTTATAAAAATCGCCATTTTCAAACTATCTAGTCCTGCATTCTACAAGATATTCGGCAACTGTTTATTGATTATGATAGTAAAAAATATTATCTTGTATCTAACGACAGATTTTGAATCATCCGTTGGCCGCACGTAACGTGAAGATGGTCAAAAACACTCCCGGTACAAAGAAACTTTTACTTCCGATCTTGATGAAATTTGGTATATGTGGGTAGAGGTCGATGAGTGATACCCAACGACATATTTTTTCCCGGATTCGAGGTCAGGGTCAAGGTCACGAGTTCACAAAGTTGTGAAAGTCGCCATTTTCAAAACCTATCTCGTCTGTCATTTTAGGAGATATCTGCAACGGTTAATCGATTATATAGTATAAAAAACATTATAGAGATGACCATCACCCCCACACGGGGGTAATTTTATTCATGATAATATTGCCCCTATAACACGTTTTCGGATATCACGGCGTTTCGCGGGAATACCATTTCGAGGTATTTGCTTTCTTCTCGAAAACCACACACACAATTTTGATGAAACTTGACCACAACCTTCATTCACCCGTGATGGTACCAAAGTTTGTTCACGCTATTTAAAAAATCAGGGTCGAAGGGGATTTAGTGGAGGTTGGGGTTGCCCCCCAAAATAGGTGTTTGCTGTAACTTTGGTTCATTGGTACATTTTGCCGATTCTGCCCCACGTTAACTTCCTCCTCAGTATCATTATTCCACCAGGTGAGCGCCCAGGGGTATTGTCCCGATTTTTAATTGTACAGTACCGGCTATTCCTAAAATATAATATAATTTAAAGGATTGTTGTAAATGATCATAACATCCCATATTCAACTTTATTTAAATTGTAAACCTCAAAACGTAGTTCCCTTACCGAAATAAGAACCTTAACCTGTAAACAATCGAATGGTTTCCCGACGGCGCGGATCATCAGCTGGGCACCGTTCTTCCTCGAGTTTCTGATCCTTTGAGCACAGAACCTCTCCAAACGGCGGATCCAGGCAGTCGGTCAACCGATCAAAATCAAACTTTACCCGCTGGAGCATTTAATGTATTATCACATCGTTCCAACTCCCATCACACATTCTATTGTACGATAATACATTAATTCATGCACATCTTACCTCAAAATATAACACGACCACCCCCACGTACCTCTGGATCGAACCTAAGAATGGCGTTCGTACAATGTGGAATGGAAAAGCATCTCTATCAAATAATTTTGTGTGATATTTATTATTATTATTGTTATCGATTTGTGATTCTAAAAATGAAACTGAAGTGCACAGAGTTTGGTTTTCCTTTTTAAATTCGAGTTAATTTAGATACATGTCATCATGAAGCTGATCAAATACAAACCCGTCATGAATTACCGATAAATCATCGATGAATCTAAAGATGTTTCCTTCTCACGGTTGTTCTCCTGCACATGTTAAACACACACAGGCATTGGTTTGCTTTGGAAGCTGAATTTTATACATCCACAAAAACATTATTGCCTTTGACTGTTGTTATCTTGTGACCTGTGCTTCCCAGGTGGAGATTGGGAAGACTGTTCCAGTGTCCGTACGAGTGTTGGACTCGACGTGGCAGCCGTTTTTGTCATACTTCCATGAATCAATGGGACTGACACTCACAGCCTCGTCGAATTTCATCTCCCTCGAGTGAGACATCTTTGCCGGGATGGGTAGAGGGGTTATTGGGGTACAGGAGGAAGACGTGACCAAAACCTAGCGAATCATAACTGAAACATAAGATGTAAGACTTGGAAAGTAAAAAAAATTTTTAACGTGACGTTTTGAGTGGCGGCGTTTCACCCGGGGATCATTTACCATCCTCTTCCAGTTCTGAGCTTGCTGAACCGTTGGGTTTTACCTTCGTTGTTGAAGTTCATCAAAATGAACAATTCCACACTGCATCTGTTCTGTTTTTTTCTGTCGTTGTTTCACTCCTGTGTTGGTAATTGTGTTTTGAACCCATTCCCGTAACGTTTTGATGTGTATTGTCTTATCAAACTCTCAGTTTGACAAGGCCTAACTCCCAAGGCCTCAGCTAGAAACTGAGCCTCATTTTCTCAAGACTGACACGTGGCCCATCAAAAGGTTAATTTTATTACGGGTGTTCTCCATGAAAGGCCTTTTTGGCCTTTCACATTTCTCGCCATGCATCTTGCTCCCATTTCCACTCCCCCCGCCGAATGTCATGCTCCCCCCTCCCCAAGATGCACTGCTCGCTCCGACTCGCCACGCTGCTCTTCCCGCTCCCACTCCCGCCACCGAGCATCCCACTCTCCCTGCGTGTCCAATCCCACACTCCTACTGCTCCTCATCTCCTCCTTCCCCTTCTCTCACAGGATGATCCACCAATATTTTAGGCCTCCATTCTAATGTTTGCAATCTCTCCATTCATGTTTCTGCTACTGCTCCAGACAACATTGTGTGTTTAACACAAATGTTTCTCTCACAGGACATTTCAGATTCCTCTCCCGAATTATTCTCTTCGCTTTGACAGACCCCTCTACTGCTCCAGGGGTGGTGGTGGTGTTGTGCATGACAAGAAACGTAACAAAATGTGACAAAACTCAAGGGGTGTGAATACTTTCTGAAGGCACTGTAGGTAGCTCTCTGAAACCACCTCACGTTTGTCTGTGGTACACTGTTCACGCAGCGATGACTATGCTCTCTACACCTCTATTTCCTCCAACATGGATCAACTCATAATCTTCCTTCGCATCTCTCTTTCTCATCTGTAGCGATATCAACTGTCACCGTGCCAGTTGCTGGCTGCATGTTGAATCAGCACAAGTCAACCCAACACTGGTCTTTGCTCCCCATCCATTCATCCCTTACCTCAAACCACAGTACTGCAGACTCTGCCTGAGATAAAGGAAAATATCTAAACTCGATCTTTGCCTCCAAATGTCATGTGGCCAACCCATCCCGTTCTGTCCCCATCTTACTCCAACGTGCACACTGTACTGGATGGACTATGTAGCCTTTCACCTGAGAAGGTAGGTAAAATTTTGTCCGGCCTTAACCCTGATTCGGTGATGGCCCCAGATCACAGATAGCCCATGTTCTCATCTCCTACTCTGCCGTTCTTACTCCCCTCCATCTGCCACATTCAATCTGTGCTGCCTTTTTGGCCGCATCCCCTCTGTATGGTCGTCCGCAAACATCACACCCATCCACAACAAGGATGCAAAAACAGACCTCACCAACTACAAGCCAGTGAGCTCGCTTTCAATTGTAACCAGTCATGGATTCTGTAATTGCTGCTGATGTAAGTTATTTCCTGTTTTCAAACCAGTCTCATCCGTCTCTGCAAGTGGTTGAAACCCCTGAATCTAAAAGAACAGGTTCGGACTGTCTTTCTGGACAAGTCTCGGGCATTCGACATGGTCTGTCATCTTGCTTTGCTTGCCAAGCTCTGCCTGTGGCGTACAAGGCCACCTTCATTCCTCGATTTCTGACTTCCTCCACTTGCACAGTCAACGTGTTGCCATGAAACCCTCTGCTCCCCTCTAACTTCCTCAATGTACAAAGGATTCATCCCCATTAAACCACAAACATTCAAACCTCCTTTAGGTACAAACCCCCTCTCACATGTTTTCTCGCGTATGTTCTCCAGCATTGTTCCCTCTGCTCTCTCCGTCCTCTGATCCTCCTGAGAAACTCTAGTTCTTCCAGTACCCTTCATCAAGGTTCTTCTTCTTCTCCCTGTCTTCCCTTTATTTGGGGGACAATGGTACTAATCTTCTGCCTTGCCTTGACCACGTTACTCCTCCACTTGCCTCTTAGCCAACTCTGTCCACTCTCCAACCACCCCCATCTTGTTGATATCCCTCGTCCCACAATGTACTCGCCTCAACCACGATCTACCTCTTTTCTTCCTACCTTGCTCCCTCAACCTATCCACTCTCTTTGTCATTCTGTCTTACCCCATCCACACCATGTGACCAGCCCACTTCAGCTGGCTTTTTACCAATCTCCCCGTCAAGCCAACTTGCACATTAATCTCCTCCCTCAGTTCATCCATCCTCCTCCTTTGCACCTTCTTTACTCCCACAATCCTCCTGACCCAGTTGTTCTCGCAGACCTGCAACCTCTGTTGTCTCTTTGTCACATGCTACCGTCTCCAGACCGTAAAAGTAGGCTGGCATCGCACAAGACGGCAAAAATGTTCCTTTCAATTTCCTTGATATCTTTCTATCTGCCATTATATTACTTTCTGCGCCCTCCTCCACATATTTGCACCCACCTGATTCCTCCTCTTCACCTCTGCCTCCGAACTACCATCCCCAATCACTGTTCCTCCCAGATACTCAAACCTATTTCCCTGTCTGATCTCCTTCCCCTCTTACCTGACATTCATTTATTTTTTTCTGCTGCCCGACCCTGCATCACCTCAGTCTTCTCCACACTCATCTTCGGTCCATGATTCCAGAATGCCGCCTTCTACTCCCCTAGTTCCTCCTGCATCT
Source organism: Eptatretus atami (assembly GCA_035128595.1). Taxonomy (NCBI): domain Eukaryota; kingdom Metazoa; phylum Chordata; class Myxini; order Myxiniformes; family Myxinidae; genus Eptatretus; species Eptatretus atami. The sequence continues at coordinate 204,503,968 of CM068952.1, forward strand.
CCCACACACTCTTCACCACAACAGCCAGATAATCCGCATACAGCATCCTCCCCATACTACCCCTCAAGCTCACCTTCCTGCTTACCAGCTCCATCACCATGATTGACATGAGTGGGCTGAGAGATTCCCTGCCTCAAACCGATGTTCACGTCAAACTCCTCTGACATCCCATGACCAACCAAAACTCTTCCCTTTGTTCCCTTGTACATCCTTTACACCAACCTGACTTCTGCTTCCTACACCCTCATCCATCTCAGTGTCGCCATCGCCATCTCTTTCGGGACAGTGTTGTAGGCCTTCTCCAGGTCCACAAATCCTAATGCCATTTCAGCTTGCACCTCCAACCTCTTCTCCACCAGCTGTCTCAGTGTGAACATCCCACCCATCATCCCTCTACCCTTTTATAAACCCCTGTTGCTCTTCGCCGAACTCCATCTCCACCCTCTTCCGTATCCTCCCATCCGAATCCTCTCCAGCACCTTCATTACACGACTTCGGAGCGTAATTCCCTGTATTCCCAGATCTTGAACATCGCCCTTCCATTTTGGCACAATTATCCCTGTCCTCCAATCTTCCCGAGATCGAACCCTCTCTCATACACACATTCATCAGCCTTTTGTGCAATTGACTTCAACTTCTCCCACAGCAACTTTCATCTCCATACGCACCTCGTCAATGCCTATGTGCTCTTCCCTTCTTCATCCTCTTTCATGTTGTCTGCACCTCCTCCATGATCTCCACTAACTCCACCTTTCCTCGCTACATCCATGAAGATCCAATCGTTGTTCTTCCTCCCCAGTTCATAGCTCCTTGAAATATCCTTCCATATCTTAAATACTGCCCCCTCTCCTCTCTCTCTGTCGCGAGCTTCTCACCACCTTCCTTACTCACCGCCCCCCTCCCCTTCATGTCCTTACTTTCCTCATCGCTGTCGCGACGCAATTTTAAAATCATATTCCTCCCACCAACCTCTTCTGATGTGCTACACATCCATTTCCATATCATTCCTTGCCTTATCCGCTGCTCAGATGGTTGCTTTCTTCCTTTGCCCGTACAGGCAGCAACCCTGCATCTGGTTTTCACCTCTATCCTTGATCTTCTCTACCCTCTTCCAAACGTCTTTCTCACAGACTACCTTCACTACTACTTCTGTCCATAATACTGGTTTCTCTTCCAAAACGATGTATGCTTCCCTGCCATCCTTCCACACAGAACTTCTGCAATTCCCATAAACGCCTCTCCGTACTTCTTCCACTACTCCAAACCTTCGGCTTCTTCGCTGAATTCTCATACCTGGCCTTCATCTTCTCCTTGTACTCCACAATGTTGTCCCTGCACTTCCCACCACCTTATCATCTTTTGAATCCTGCTCTTAAGTTCCCTCCTCCTCTTCAAACATTCGACAAACACCACAGGCTTATGCTGAGTCGTGACATGCTCTTTCGCCACACCTTACAGTCCTTGATTCTCCACAACTTTGCTTCCTCGTTACCAACAAATCCAGGTCCGTTCTATGCTCTCCACTCCGGTAAGTAATCTTGTAGCTTTCCCACTTCTGAAAGAATAACACAGCTGTGGCCATCCCATCTCGCCACAGCTCTCAACCCTCTCTATTCATCGTTCCTCGCCAAATCTACCAACACATTCCTCTTGACCCGCTCCTCTACTCCACATGCATGTGAAGTCTCCTGCAATGCACAGCATCACCTCCAGCTCAACCATTCCATCATCCTCTCCAGTACATCTTTGAACTCCTGATTCTCCTCATCTGGCCCATAAACCGACACAACACACACATTTGTCTCTGTATCACTACCCATACCATAACTATCCATCCCTCTTCCTTTCACTGACCACCTGCTTGCAGGTTTCCTCCATTACTATTATTCCCACCCATAACTTCTTCCATCCCCCCTCCCCTCTCCCGCATGCAACAGCTTGAACCCTCTGACCAACCACCTCGCCTTGTCCACTTTCCATGTGCTCCTGCACACACAACACTTCCAAACCACCTCAATCCCTCTCGCCTCCAAATTCATCCCACATTTACACTACCTAACCGGACTTCACTTCTGAGCCGCTGTCTGGCAGAGATCGTACCATCTTGATCAGTTTGGATGATCTGGTCCGATCTACATCACCTCAGTCTTATCTACACGCGTGTGTGTGTGTGTGTGTTGTGTTGTGCGCGGCCGCGCACACACACCACACACACTCCTTCTCCACTTGCTCTTCTCTCATTTTCTCCCTCCATGTTCACCTCCTCTCCCCACCCAACTCACAGCAACTTATCCCTCCCTCCACATCCTTCAATCCCCACTTCTCTTGCTCCCTCCCCCACTCCTACTCATTTCCTTCCCCTTCTTTTGTCCCACTCCGCCCTGTTTCTTCATACATTAAAGTGTGTTATATTAACAGCTCAAAAAAGAGTAAATACTTTCCCAACAAACTATTGCCACTCAGTTTAACCCTCAGCATGCTCGCACTCATGTAAATATGCTCCTCGCTGCTTGGTCTTCCTCTACACTCTCCTGCACTTCCCCACTCTCGTGCCCTTCTTCTGCTCCCTTGTTCCCTTTCACCATGCCCTGAGGAACTTCCCTCACTCCGGAGGGCACTTCAGAGCTCAACGCAGCCATGCAACCACGATAACCACGTGGTTATCTTCCAAAATCCAGGCTGATTGCACACCTCAACTCTTTTATTCCTCACTCTCCTGTGTTGTGAATCATCACCTTCCAGACTGTTCTTTCTCGCTCTTCCTTCCAGCACTTCAAGCAAGCACCACCATCTCTTGTCCTCTCCACTCCTGACCCATGATTTAATACTCCCATTCACCTTTTCTAACCCAACCATCTTACTTGCTCATTTCATTGTTATCTGCACCGGCGCGTTTACTGTTTCTAACGGACAAAGATTCTTGTTCCTCACAGCCCACTTGAAAAATCTCCGATTAGGTCACGGCGAGCTTCCTAGCACGTGGTCTCAATGTGGGACCTAGTCTCTCTGCGTCAGCTGCTGAGGGATCGGACGTCGCCACACGTCCACACCTAAAGCATCCAGGTGAGTGACGATCCTGGCTTTTGGCCTCTTAATGTATCGTCTAGTTCAGTGTTGTTTGCTGTTGAAGTGCCGTCACTTTGTTCGCTTGTAACAACCGGCCATAATGTCTGATGCCTGAGCTTCACTTGTGCACCCAGGTCTTTCCACCTTTCAGACTCTCCCCCGCAAATCACCCTGATTGTAGGTGGCACACTCAGTATGTGACATTGAGTGTTTGACTTGTTATGTTCACATGATTAATTTGATCACATGTCAAGTTTTTAATTTTTTTATTATTTAAGGATTGGGTAGGATATGGGATCGGAAGAATGCAGGAAGTGGACGAGATGATGCAGAAGCAAACTCTCAGGAGGAAAAAATGGAAATTGGAGTGGGGAGGGTGGTTAAACAGAAGAAAGGTGAGAAAAGATCATGGTTTTGGATCGGAGTCAATCTGAACGGTGTTGAACAGCTGTCTTAAAGACCTGGAGGAAGAATGAATTGAAAGAATGAAGGAGGTTCCACAGATGGGGGGAAAAACGAGGATGAATGAGTGAAGATGAGCAGTGATCCTGGATTTAGGTATTCTCACCAGAAAGGGTTGATGGGTGGACCTTGTAACCCTGCAGGAACCTGGGGGGGGGGGGGGAGACAAAGCATGGAAAGAATAGAAGGGTCAAGACCAGAAGATACAAAGTAGACTCCACTTCATCCCAGAGATTCCAATAAGTTGAAGGCCTTGTTTCCATGCATCAATCGGAGTAAATTGAGCAGGGGAGCCAGCCCAGAGGTGAGAGCAGTACCCCCATCAAGCTGTGGATGAAGTTCTCTTCGGTGTTTAGGTGTGCCAAGGAAGAATTTTGTTTGACAGAGGATGCCCAGTCAGCGGCTGGCTTTGGAGGCCAACTTTGAAACATGGCCAACTTGTGATTTCTCGATAAATGATTATCATTAAGGTTGTTGTGATGATGGCACAATCACAGCTGATGCTTCCCTACTTTAACCAGATAATGTCTGAAGGTGGGCCCCAGCCACAGTCGAGCCTAACCTTCTCGCTGGCAAACCACACTGTGGCGCACGTTGATGGTGTTGGACTTGTGGCAGCAAAATCCCCAGGTACGACGGAGCTCCGAGGAATGATCGAGGTGATGGACACGGACTCTGGCCATCCCGTCATCTTGTCAGAGGTGTTATCCCCGATCCCTTCCCCATTACAGTTTTTTTTTAAATAATTATTTATTTTGTGTCCTTGAAGGATTGTTATTGTCTGTCGCACCCATAAAGGAGCTCGTACATGTATCACATGCATGGAAAGGACATTGGGAAACCTCATTGTACTTTCCCATCATAATCCGAGTACTCGGATGGGAATAACAAACAGGCCGAACCGCTCACCACTCTTTAATGATGAGAGTTGGGTATGAAGGTTTGAACATCAAGTGAATGTTTCCAAATGATGAAAATGATGGACGTTTCTTGAGTCCTAATGAAATCGACACCTCTTCATGATTTTGGACCTGAAGGAGGTCAGAGTGTTTGTGATTGGATGAGGATGAATTTGTTCTCCCTGGAGGAGGTTGGAATATTTATGGTTGGATGAGGAGGTTCAAATGCTTTTCTTTGGATGCCCTTTCACTATTACTTTGAGTTTTAAACAAAAGTAAGTGGAGAGGTTTGTTTTTTAATTCTGATTCTAAATACACAACACAACACAGTACAGTACAAAACACCTGAAGAAGAGAAATGTTAAGAGGAATCGGGTGGAACGTTTGGGATTGGGCAGATGAATGAACAGGAATGAGCAGTTTTACAGTATTGTTCTTTTACAGTATTGTTCATACATAATAATTAATTAACTAATTTGCACATTTGTTTGTTTATTTGTGATAATTACCTCTCCCATTGTTTTTCAGGATATGGTGATTGTGGAGGTCGTGAGGTTAACAGGAATAAAGATTCACTCGCCGCTCTCCCGCATGAAAACTGGAACTCAGGTGAGGCTGTGAGGGCCGGATAAAGTCTTGGACTGAGCATTCCATTGTGATTCCAATCTTCTTTATCCCATTAATAACCAGATTACACTAAGTACCAACCGATTATCTACCAGAAGAGTTGACCATCATATGAAGTGAGTTCATGATTGGAAATTGTGAAGGGAGAAAGGTGGAAATTGCAGGATGTCTCTTCTCCTCTCTCTCTCTCTCTCTCTCTCTCTCTCTCTCTCTCTCCTTCTCTTCTCTCCTCTCTCTCTCTCTCTCTCTCTCTCTCTCTCTCTCTCTGTCTCTGCTCTGTCTGTCGACTCCAGATGCCAGTGTTTGTGACTGGAATTGGAAATGGACAGACACCCTTCTCCCTGGCCAGTGCTGACCCCCCATTGACCTTCCATTGGAGCACCATCAAGAAGGACACTATCGAAGTGCACTCCCGCCACGTTGAGGTGAGTCACATTCGTTTTTAATGTTACGGATGTTCACCTTCAAGGCACTCCATTGCAGGAGAAAACCCTTAGGCCCATCAAAGTCTGTGCTGGTGTTGCCAACCTCTGGTTGTTTGTCCTTTCTTCATTCATTTAAATGCTGAACATCGGGCAAGGAAGTAGCACAAACCATTTTTTAAGTCTTTGGTTATGACTCATCTGGGGTTCGAACCACTGACCTCCCAGACTCAGACCGGATGGTCTAGCCATTGTGCCACCGAGTCTGACATACATTCCTATCGATGTCCCATATCCGTTGTCCTGGTCAGATCTATATTCGGAAAGCCATCTGTCCTGCTTAAGAGGTGACGAGTTCGTCGTGAATGGTGCAGGTCGACCTTTTGTTTCATCATTTAGACCAATTGGATGTCCGTCGACAGGTGATGCGTGCTTCGGGGAACAAAGAGGAGAGTACGTGACTATCGTGGTTTACCTTTAGATTATTGAAATGAAACTTAAATCCTGAATCAAAAATTTACCTTCAATCAACACACTATGAAAAATTAAATGTTCCCTCAAAGTTATTTCATCTGTAGAGATATGAGTTGCCATTAGGATGGATTGCCTGGAGCAGGCTCGCTATCCATGAGCCGTTGTGTTGTGTGTGAGTCCTGTATGAGCGGCGTTCGATGTTAACCGGAACTTTGCATTGAGAGTTCACAGAGATTGATGTAAATAAATCGCTCGCATGACAATGATATTAGGAGACATCATTGTAGTCTTCCATCCATTACACGAGCTATAGAGGACGATGGACAAATCAACATGGTGTACAGGAATTGAATCTGGAATCCCAACACCATGAACCAAGTGCTCAGACAGCCAGACAAGCCAACTTTGAATGTTTGTTTCTGTATAAAACATAAATCGAGTTTATGCAATGGACCCACAGGCCTTGGTTGAGCCTTCACCAACCGCACGCTTCGCCGTGATGATTCGGGCTGTGTCTGCGGGGCGTGCCATGTTGCGTGTGGCCGTGCGGGCCGAACAGCCAGGCAGCGGACAGATGGACGGAAGGGAAACGGAGCTCGTCGACGAAATCCACATCCAGGTTGGTCGGTTTGCTGCCCATGGGGAGAAGGAGGGCCATGCTGCACAGTTTGCGATGAGTAGTGCTTGGAATTGAGTGTGCCATTTGACGTGTTTGTGTTTGCCGTGAAGGTGTTTGAGAGCCTGCAGTTGCTGAATGTACCATCGAGTGCCGAAAAGGTCCTCATGTCACCGATATCTCACCTGGACTTGCACACCAACAGGTGGGCATTGTTTGTCCTAATTGTTTAAAATCACCCCGAACATGTTAATTTTCATACAGGAAGCGAGTTCACATGAGTTGATAAGGCACTCACCTGAGATCTGTCGAATCTGGATTTGATTCCCAGCCCAACTCGTCACTGCAGGTGTGAGAAAGCTCCACATTTCCTGGGATTTTTAAGTTTCCTGAATGTCCAAGCCATTTCCACAAATCTTTTTTTTTTTGTTACATATATAGATATAGATATAGATATAGATATATATATAGATAGATATATATATATATATATATATATATATATATATATATATATATATATATATATATATATATATATAGGTAGGGTGAAGCAATTGATTCACTTTGTCTGTCTTCAAACGTCAGTTTATGATCGAGGAACAACTTCATTTCAATGAAATGGTATATTTGGAACATGAATCGGAAAAGGAACCTGTGGTTTATTCATACTTTGGCTTTGAATTTATCCCGATTGTGCATCTGCAGAGAGGTGTAAGATGATATTTTTAATGACGTCATAAAGGAGGTGCTGCTCTGGCGCATGCTCCCATACCTGACCTGATAAACGACACAAACAGGCACGGATAACTAATGTAACATGTTAAATAAGGTGGTGTAAAAGATGCTGCATCAACGACGGTAAACTTCTGGAATATTTTTTGATGACCATTAAAATCTTTATTTTATTTAAATTTAATTACAGACTTGAACACTGGAGAACACATCACCTTTTTCACTTTCATAACCCTTATGTTTAGCAGTACTTGCACAAAATATTACGTCATTTTACGTCATTACGACCATTCAAATTTTCCGCTCATAGACCCTGCCCATGTCCATGTTTCATATCATCTGACGTGCACCAATAATCTCTGAATCATAATAAACTCTACTTATTTAACTACGAACTAGTACCGCAGGCTTGATGATAAACGGTACACCAGGTAGTCTTAACTCGATGGAGCGCACACAGGTTGTGCACAGTGTTCGTTTCATAGAAAAGGAAATATCAATGATGTCTGCACAGAGCTTCATGTCTTATACCCCACAAGACACAGAACACGAGACACATTTACAAGCACACACTAGGCTCCGTCGGAATCTATTTCTTTTTGATATCGATATTCCGGTGGGGTCACACCGGTATATACCGGTATATCGATATTATTTTCAAATAATAATAAATAATTTTTTTATGCAGGTTCCAAAAATGCGCAATGGTCCAATGGTGCATTACGTATTCAGATATGGCGTACACATCATTGACACACGGTAATTTTTCAAAGTATTCCCACAC
>CM068952.1:204512067-204526722 GCA_035128595.1 Eptatretus atami
CCCTTAATGAGAATGAGAACAGTTATTTTACTTCCAACTTCAACTTCCATTAAAAATGATTTTGGTTCAAAGCGAGATCAGTATTGGTAATGGCACAAGTCGAGAATCAAGAACCATCGCTATCACTGTATGGGTATGGCCATCATGGAACGCTGTACCAGTATAATCAAAGCGGCGTCGCTTTCATGCCAGCGTCTCCTTCACGCCGGGTCTCCTCACGCCGGCGTCTCCTTCACGCCGGCGTCTCCTTCACGCCGGCGTCTCCTTCACGCCGGCGTCTCCTTCACGCCGGCGTCGACTTCACACCGGCGTCGTTTTCATACAGGTACCGCTTTCACACTGTTGCTTCTATACCTAATGATCCCATGGGTGTGAACATCGAAAACAAAGCATTGCGACCAGATATATTCGCTGCAAAAAAAGAGAGAAGAAGGATTTACTAACTAATTGAGGTGTTCATACCAGTTGTTTTGACTAAACAATGCAGAAATCAAGAAAATGACCAAATACCAAGACCTCAAGAATGAAGTGAAATGATCCTGGAAGCTGAAGAATGCCAAAGTTGTACCAGTGATACCTGGAGCTACAGGATTGATGACAAAGAACCTCACAGAGATATTAAAACCATCCCTGGGAATATTACTACAAACTAACTACAGTTGGATCTGTCCGGGGTTTAGTAACGATCCTGAAGAGAGCCCTCGGCACAAAACTTTGAGAACAGAAAACTTCACAGCTTGGTCCATGAATGTGACCCCTTAACAAAAGATGGTGGATACTTTGAACCCCATGGGAGGACTCCATTCCACATTCTGAAACCCGGTTGTAGATACCAATCGACACACACACACACACACACACACACACACACACACACACACACACACACACACACACACTGCCTTTTTTAGTATAGATAACTAATTGGCAATTGCTTTAAAACCAGCCACGAGAGCAAAGAAAAACCAATTTGTTGTTCGGGTGCTTGGAAGCGGAGGGTTAAAAGTTAAAATGTACTGTACATACTTCCTGGTACGTTTTGACGTCATACGTTCCCTGCTCCTGTCCATGTTGAGTCGGAGCCGAATACATCCAAGATTTTTAAATCATGTACGGGATTCAAACATTGTAAACACCTTTGTTGATTTGTTGTTGATATACCAGGGTTTCTTTATATGAATTTTTTATTTTTTTTTTCAGTATACCGGTATATTCAGAATTACAATACCGGTATATTGATATGAAACATTTTATCGATATAACCGTATATTCGATATATCGCCGGACCCTATCACACACACAAGGAAGCTCCCCTTTTCCTCCTCAAGCCAAATTTCGAGGTGCATGAGTTTAGTGCAACATCAGAGAGGCCAGTAGGGAGTGTGCTACTTACCTCACACTTTCAACACAAGTCTGCTTAGCATGCTCATCTAAACCCATCTCTCTACACCTCAGCTCCAGAGGTCCTTTTCCACCATGAGACAAACCCAAAGAGGAAGAAGAACATCAGCAAAGTGTTCATCCTTGATCGGGTTGAGTGATCTTGTGAAAGATTGGAGAACTTGCGGATTGCCCCGCTGAGAACTACCTCGACCCGAAAATCGGGATTCGTGCAGTTAAGATCCTGGGATTAGTTGGGAATTGAGACTACAAAAATCGATGATGCCTTGAAGACTCAACAATCAATGATCAGCGATTTTTAACGAAAAGCGTTCTGCCTCTCGGCCTCTCATCAAATGCTGTGACGTGTGCGTCATGTCCCGGACCAAACAAACCATCTCCAATCCACAGCAAGCTCCACCTCGTTGTCTCATGTTTGCTTTGTCTCCGATTGACTCACCATAAATGGTGAGTGGAAATAACTGCTAACCACACTGTGCTTCACTTTCGGCAATGAACGCTGTTGTTAGTGATCTGCTCGGGGCTTCATTGCGGTTCGTGGTTTATCCATGACTTTACCAGCGATCAGGTCTACGCTTTGGTCGTTATACAGTGATGAACCACAAATGTCCCGTGTAATTTTCTCTAATTCTGGGGTGTCGCATGCATTTGCCGAGACCTCGATTCGCTCTCTGCACTCAAATCCATGATGGCTCCTCCGTGACCATGACAACTCCTCCATGACCATGACAACTCCTCCATGACCATGACGGCTCCTCCATGACCATGAGGCGCCTCCATGACCATGACGGCTCTCCAGACCTGACGCTCTTCGTGACCATGACGCACGTGTTGGTCCAGTAACCGCCTTCTTTTAATTCTACATTGATCTACGTCTCATGGAGGAGCTTGTGCATGCATGACGTACAGGCACAGCATCACTTCATGCTTGTACATACATCACGTACAGGAAATGGACATTGGTAGACACCAACATACTTCACATGAACTCCATGACATTAGGGATGATGGACAAAACACATGTGGTAAATGAGATTTGAGCCTGGGTTCCCTGTGTCATGATCCAGGGTTCATGTGGAAACACCAACAGGTCAATCCAAGTTGTGAAAAAAATTCAGTTTGTGCTTACTGTGCTCACCTGCCCTGCTTTGGTTCTCTCTTTTGCTTGTGAAAACTTCCTGCTTCAGCGAGATCATTCCCACTCTTCCCTTCAGGTCTTCAAGTTGTCAGTGTACACCACCATGGCAGTCACATGCCGTTAATATTCTCAATCATTTATACCCCCATTAACCCACCCCATTTATTTCATGTTAATATTTCTCTCTTTCTCTTCTTTCTCTTCTTCTTCTCCTCTTTCTCTCTTCCATTACTTGTGTCTACCTGTTGTCCCAATGACAGTGCTGCCTTCTCCCTTCCTTCACCTGACTCTTCCATGAGCCTAGATTTTGTGTGGTTCTTCCATGAGCCTTCCATGAGCCTAGTAGATAAACCACTCCATGTATGTTTGCCTATAACTGCTGGAATTGGAAAATTGCAATTATGTGTGTGTCCGTGACAGGGACGGCCGTGCGATAATGAGCTACAGGCTGCTTGAAACGTCTGACAACGTGTCAGGTGTGACAGTCAGCGATGGTGGGAAATATCTGCAGGACCAACTACAGGACAAGCAACACTCCACGTCACCGCACAGGAGCACTACGGCCTCAAACAAACCACCATTTTTGGGATCCAGGTCAGAGACCTTCGCATCTTCATTGTCCTCTTGCCTTGTCGAGATGTCCTGCTGGAGTCGGAGACACCCCCCCCCCAACCCCTCATCCCCTGCACTCTGACCACACTTCACTCGCTTGCTCTGATGAAGGGTCATGCCCAAAACGTCGTCTTCACCTTTTTCTCCAGGCGGTAAATTGCACTTTCCAACTCCTGTTTTCGAAATCCATTGCCATTTTGTCAGGTTGTGCTGACAAGGAAAATTATGATCGAGTTACAACCATTGGGCTTGAGACTCGACTCCAGCTCTGTGTTTTGTCATTACGAATGTTTTGTATTACGGTATCTGGAAATAGTACAGTGAAAACTGGATCATTAACTTTCCAGTAGTTTCCTCACAGCTGCATTTTGAGTTGTTGAGCCTCGTGGTCTGTGCTACCGGAGAGATAACGAGGTTGGACTCCTGATCTCACTGTCCCTTGTAGGTTGCTCCTGTGGCCTTCATACGGGTTCGACTCGGTCTGTCCTACACACGGCCACCAACGAGGCCCTGGAATTTTTCCCTTTAGGAGCAGAGATCCCACTCACTGTGGATTTCCACGATAACATGGGTGACCGTTTCCACCGTGGCATCCGTATCCCTACAAACGGCCTGTAACCGTAAGAGCCATTTATGGGAAGGATTGTGTGGAAACACTGAGAAGGAAACCACCTGTCCTCTTTCAAACTCTCCTTTCTCTGTCTTCATTGCACATCCTCCTTCATGAGCTACTTCCTCATTACAATGCATTCTGTGTAATACCCTATTCCTGTATTGATCCCCCTTACTGCATGCTGTCTCACACCCGTCCTCCCTTTTCCATCTGTCTGCTGCCTCCTTTTCCCCATGCTGTCTCACCCCCTTTTTCCCCACTTCCACAAGACCCCTCCCCCACTACTCTTTCCTCCTCATATGTAGACTCACCCGTCCCTCTTTTCTGGTACTGTCCTCATCCCCCATTTCCGTCCGTTGTCTGCACCCCCTTTTTCCTCATACCATCTTGACAATGTTTTTTTCCGAACCCACCCTTTTCCGTTACAAACGTGCCCCCCTTTACCTATGTTTGGTGCCCCCCCCCAAACTACTACCTTTTACCCCACCTTTGCTCCTTTTCTCAACTATCACCTCTCCCCTCACCCCTGTCCTGTGCTGTGTTGTCCACCCCATTCTAGCATGGCATTTTCAACCCCCCACCCACCCCACGCCTATCCCAACTGTCACTTCTCCCCTCACCACCATTCTCACCTGCTCTCTTGTCACCCATTCTAACTTATGTAGCCCCCCCCCCCCCCCTCCCCACCCCTCCCACCACTCTCCCCAGTGTTGTTTCTTCTTCCACCACAGTTTCTGCCTCACATGTTTCCTTCCATTTTCTATAATTCTGAACCTCATTCTCTGAACAGATTATATTCTTCACCATTTCTGTCCTTATTCCCTTCATATAGAAATACAAAATGCTTCTTCCATTTTTTTTTCTTGCACTCAGAGATGATTTGTTACAAATCAATCGTGGATCCACAAACGGTACTTTCAGCGGTGAAGCCGTTGGTGTGGGACTCACACTGCTGTGCATCGAAGACTCCGATGACGTCGGGCCTAACCGATTTACGTCCCGGTCCCTGTGGGACATGCGATAGGCCCTGAAAAGCTGGACACCATGACCCAGGGAGATGTGATTTGCCTCGACTCGCTGCTCCTTTCACCGATGGTGGGTTCTTACCCATATTTCATGGATGTCCCGTCTTCTTCGCCGTCACATCTGCACGAGCTCCTACACGAGCCTTCCACACTTTTACAAATCACGTGTTCATGAAGGACCCGCAAGTTTTGTTGACCGTTTCTCGAATGACCCATCGTGCAACATCTTTATTATTTCAATTTTGTGTTTGAGTTTTTATTGAATTTAATCTAATATTTCCTTCTTCTTTTGTACTGCTCTTATACGAGGCCAGACATTTGAGACTGGTCCGCACTATGAATGATTGGAAAAATATTGAGTGATCTCTTAACCTGCTTGGGCAAATCGCTCTTCTGTCTCACTCTTCCCTAAAGGACGTCAAGCAAGCAGTGCACCACCATCTCGTGTCATTCCCCTATTCTGAACCATGATGTTTATTACCCCATTAACCCTCCCCAACCTAAACCATCTTGCTTGATAGTTTTGGTGTTTTCTCCCCTCCTCAATATCCTCTCCTTGCTGTTAGTTCATTCACTTGATGTTTGTCCCACCATCATTTCTACCTTGCTCTTCCATGAGCCTCGACCCTGAAAGTAAAGGAAATCAGTGAAACACAGACAATAATAGATAACGGAGTCGTTAAATACCGCTGTTTGCTGTATTATTCCTACATGCACAAGATGGAGGCATTGTCGATTGCTCAGGGAGACATGACCGCTGTTTATGAAGAACTCGCCCATGTTAGGTGCTCGTGGCCATGTGGAACTCGTCGGAACGATGCGGTTCTCTGGTCGACTCGAAGTGCGGTGTGGCCGTGGCACGGAGCCCTGGCTCAGCATGGTTCATTACAGAACATCTGGGAAGCTTCGCACTTACCGAGGTGAATTAGCTGAGTGGCCTCACTTTGATGAAACATCTAAAAGTTATCCTTCCTTGGAGGACGGCGAGATACTCGGTACACAAAATGGCAGAATGTGCCCTGTTCGATCGGCCCCTCGACCTCACTCTGGAATTTTCATTCCTCCACTGCTCCCTTATTATATTATTCCTATTTGTTTACATCTCCATAACCCGGGAAAGTGAGGGAGGCTCTGCGCTGACAGGGATTTCGATGCTTATGGAGTTCTGTGATTTTTTTGTTTTTTTTGTGCAGCAACAGATTAATGTAAAGTTGTTAAAAGTTTGAACGCATTTTTATAACCTGTGCCTTTACAGGTGGTGGTGCTTCCAGTGCAGAGGAAAACCGCGTTTTCTTCAGTGGAATTGCTCACTAATTCCCCCAAGCCATCCCTTCCCACATCACCATCATCATTGGCGACACAGAGATGAACCTGGGTGGTGAGTGAAAACCTCTCGCTCTTAGTCTGTGATAGGTTTTTGGGGCTGGGACATCAACCCAACTGCACAGTTCTGGTTGACAAGATTTTTGTGGACTTGCATCACGTTTGCTCTTGTGTACTGTTTCCAGGTAAGTGTACAGACCCTCAGCGGGCTGTGTTGGAGCGTCACACCTTGCCCCCCACCCTGTGCTGCCACATCCGGTTTGCCGACTTGGCTGAAACGCCTGCAACAGATTTTTCGCATCAAGGCCTCGTTCAACCCCACCACTGATAGGTTATATAGGATACCTCCAACATTTATAAATTAATATGGATCTTACATTCCTTAACCCTTCATTCCTCTGCCACGAAAGTGGACGTAGGTTGTGTTTTCACCCGTTTGTTTCTCTGTGTCTTTCTGTCTGTGAGCAGGATATTTAAAAAGTGGTGGCCGGATTCGGACGAAATTTGGGAGAGAGTTGAGTAGTCACAAGAACAAGCCGATTAGATTTTGTGTCAGGTCCGGATGCAGATCCAGCCTATCAGTGAGATGCAAAGCATCAACTGTTCAGCTTGGCAGAAGTGTGTGCTCTACCGAGTGCCATTATAGTCTTTAGTGCCATGTCAATGAGATCTCTAATGATGATAAAATATGATTATTTTGAATAACACTGGTGGATAGCATGCATTGGCATCTTAGAGTGGAGGGACATTGATGCCATCGGCTGACCACACACAGTGGCAAGACTTGTACGCTCCATGAATATAGCACCAGCATGTGACCGACCGAAGTTACATCGTCAGCGTTAAACATTTTGATATCTTTTTTGAAGGCTGAGTCAGAAAGAGAGATTTGCCAACATACTGAGCAATTATTGCAAAAAATCAAATTGCAGAAGTAAAATAGGAGTTTGGATGGTGGGGGATGGTGCAGGTCGAGTAAAGGAGGAAGGGCTGACACGACGGGTGAGGAAGGCAAGTCGGCGTCACGGGTTGAGAAGGAAAGTCGGTGAGACGGTTTGAGGGAGGAAGAGTTTGGCAAGACGTTTGAGGGAGTAAGGTCAGCGAGACGGTTTGAGGGAGTAAAGCGTCGGCGAGACGTTGAGGGAGGAAAGTTCGCATGACGGGTTGAGGGAGGAAAGGTCGGCGAGACGTTTGAGGGAGTAAAGGTCGGCGAGACGGTTTGAGGGAGGAAAGTTCAGCAGTGACGGTTGAGGAGGAAAGGTCGGCGAGACGGTTTGCAGGGAGGAAAGGGTCGGCGAGACGGTTTGAGGGAGGAAAGTTCTGGCGGCATGACGGGTTTGAGGCGGGAAAGGTCGGCGAGAACGGTTCTGAGGGAGGAAAGGTCGGCCGAGACGGTCTGAGGGAGGAAAGGTCGGCGCGAAAAACAGGTTTTTAGGAAGGAAAGGTCGGCGAGACAGTTTGAGGGAGGAAAAGGTCGGCGAGACGGTTTGGAGGGAGGAAAGTAATGTTTGTTTTGAATGTTGTCCCCAGGTCCCCCTCTATTTACCTTTACCCTGCTGTTGGTTTTCCTCCTCTCTCTGCTGTTGCCTTTTGTCTGTACATCTAATCTGTTCATTGTTCCTCATGTCATTCACTTGCCTTGACTCTACACAAAATTAAATGTTTACAAGCAGCTCATTGTGGCGATGAGTTGCTGTCCTCAGTAAATGACAAAGTTAAATCCCACAAAACTGTTCCATAAGCATGTGGCCACAAGTTGCTTACACAGGCATTATGGGTGAAATATTTTGTCCATTTACACTCCCTTTTTATATTCCATACACACAGGGGTCGACTTGGGGTTGTGTTTAACTCTATCTGAAATTATTTGCTTGTTTATCCCGAACCAATGCCAATGACACTTTTTGTATTTCTGGTTGTGACTTTTGTGTCATTGTAGGACATCACTAACTTGCGAGGTCTCTCCCCTACCGACTCCGCTCTCCTCGACAGAGTGTCAGGAGGCCTGAGCAGCGACTCCACTTCCAGTGCTGATCCACAGGTACGCCATCTCGAATCCACGCGGCAGGCGATTTCCCGAGATCGTATCTGGCAAAGATACGTTCCACCCCGCGTTCCTCCTGCCGTTACCGGCAATTGCTTCTGTCTGTGGTACAACCCAAGGGCGAGATTTGAGGTCTAATGCCAGCGAACGCCGTGCTGCATAGTCTACAGTTGTTTGTGTCTCGACGATCTTGACGCAAAATGTT
This sequence comes from Eptatretus atami, assembly GCA_035128595.1. Lineage (NCBI taxonomy): Eukaryota > Metazoa > Chordata > Myxini > Myxiniformes > Myxinidae > Eptatretus > Eptatretus atami. Next base: position 204,520,429 of record CM068952.1, read on the forward strand.
GAAAGCAAACTTATACTTGCCTCCTTTCTCAGGTCCATTAACGATCTCTCCCTTCATCGATAAGCCTTCTTTTAAGTCTTTGAGTTGCTGGAAAGAATGTTTCTGACAAATGATGACTATTTGTTCGTGATGAAATGTGTAACCTCTGATCACGTCGTCCCCTCATAACTACAAGGAAGACGTTATGAGTGTGTCGCATACATTCATCGTGATGAGGAAGAGCATTGGGCGCTTTGCATGATTTCTGCGTTATAGGAATAATAAATATTAATTGAACCTTGGAAAGCTAATTAATCTATTTCTTGAAACAAAAATAGTATCCGTTTAAACTTTAAATCGTAAAGACAACTCTCTTTTAAAATCTTCTTACTTCATTGAAGAAGAGGAAGCAGGAATGAGGAGCTTGAGGCGATGTTTCCAAAACAGTAAAACATTTATTAATTAACGGCAGTAGGACCCTCTCAAAGGACATGGCAGAGAGCACTAAAATTAATCCACATAAACAACTACATGGTATTCATAGAAATACTAACTCTGCGCAGTCTTTGGAGAAGGACTTGGTGCTCAGCCAACTCTTGTCTTGAGAAGGACTTGGAAGCAATCTTGTCTGAAGGATGAGTGAAACCAACTCTTGACTGTCCGTGTCTTGAGAAGGACTTGGTGGTAAGCCACTAAACTTGCTTGTCTTGTAGAAGAGGACTTGTGAAGCCAACTCTTGTCTGGAGAAGGACTTGGTGTAGCAACTCTTGTCTTGAGAAGGACTTGTGATGTAGAAGCCAACTCTGTCTTGAGAAGGACTTGGTGTAAGCCAACTCTTGTCTTTGAAGAAAGGACTTGATTTAAGCCAACTCTTCTTGGAGAAGGACTTGGTTGAAGCCAACTCCTGTCTGTGAGAAGGACTTGGTGTAAGCCAACTCTTGTCTTGAGAAAGGGACTTGTGTGGAAAGCCACTCCTGCTGAGAAGGACTTGGTGAAAGCCAATCTGTGTCTGAGAAGGACTTGGTGAAGCCAACTCTTGTTCTGAGAAGGACTTGGTGTAAGCCAACTCTTGTCTTGAGAAGGCCTTGGTCTAAAGCCAACTCTTGTCTTGAGAAGGACTTTGTGAAAGCCAACTCTTGTCTTCGAGAAGGGACTTGGTGTAAGCCAACTCTTGTCTTGAGAAGGACTTGGTGTAAGCCAACTCTATGTCTTTGAGAAGGACTTGGTAGAAAGCCAACTCTTGTCTTGAGAAGGACTTGTGGTAAAGCCAACTCTTGTCTTGAGAAGGACTTGGTGAAAGCCAACTCATTGTCTGAGGACTTGGTGAAGCAACTCTTGTCTGAGAAGGACTTGGTGAAAGCCAACTCTTGTCTTGAGAAGCACTTGGTTTTTGTGAAACCAATCTCTCTTGTTTGAGAAGGACTTGGTGAAGCCAACTCTTGTCTTGAGAAGGACTTGGTGTAAGCCAACTCTTGTCTTGAGAAGGACTTGGTGAAGAGCCAACTCTTGTCTTGAGAAGGACTTTGTGAAAGCCCCACCACTCTTGTCTTGAGAAGGACTTTGGTGAAGCCAACTGTCTTGTCTTGAGAAGGACTTGGTTGGTGAAGCCCAACTCTTTCTTGAGAAGACTTGGTGTAAGCCACACTCTTGTCTGAGAAGGACGTTGGTGTAAGCCGCAACCTTGTTCTTGAGAAGACTTGGTGAAAGCCAACTCTTTCTTGAGAAGGACTTGGTGAAAGCCAACTCTGTCTTGAGAAGGACTTGGTGTAAAAGCCAACTCCTGTCTTGAAGAGACTTGGTGTAAACCAACTCTTGTCTGAGAAGGACTTTGGTGAAAAGCCAACTCTGTCTTGAGAAGACTTGGTGTAAGCCAACTCTTGTCCTTGAGAAGGAGCTTGGGAAAGCCAACTCTTGTCTTTGAGAAGACTTGGTGTAAAGCCAACTCTGTCTTGAGAAGGACTTGGTGATAAGCCAAACTCTGTCTGAGAAGGACTTGGTGAAGCCAACTCTGTCTTGAGAAGGACTTGTGAAAGCCATACATCTTGTCTTGAGAAGGACTTGGTGAAAGCCAACTCTTGTCTTGAGAAGGACTTGGTTAAGCCAACTCTTGTCTTGAGAAGGACCTATGGTAAGCCAACTCTTGTCTTGAGAAGGACTTGGTGAAGCCAACTCTTGTCTGAGAAGGACTTGGTGAAAAAGCCAACTCTTTGTCTTGAGAAGACTTTGTGAAGCCAACTCTTGTCTTGAGAAGACTTGTGATAAGCCAACTCTTGTCTTGAGAAGGACTTGGTGAAACCAACTTTTGTCTTGAGAAGGACTTGGTGTAAACCTCTCTTGCTTGAGAAGGACTTGGTGAAAGCCAACTCTTGTCTTGAGAAGGACTTGGTGTTAAGCCAGCTCTTGCTCCTGAGAAGGAACTTTTGTAACCAACTCTTGTGTTTTTTTTAGGGTATTTTTTTCCTTTGATCCACATGGTCAGACCAGTGACCAATGATTGTCACTTTTGTCCAAACATATTTCCCGTGGGTAGGTGATCAATTGTTAAGATTTAGCGTTTCCATGGTCAGGAAATACAGTCATGCGCCGCTTAATGACGTTCCGGGCAACGACGGATCGCATATACGAGATCTGCCAGCTCTGAAAAAAAAAAAAAATGAAAATAGCTGAAAATTCCTTTCGCCGAGTGATGCAGCCGACATAGCGCTGCCGTCGTGTATAAAAAATAGCACATACAATTATGTACACTGTACAGTAATAATACTTCATAATGATAATAAACGACAGTGTGCCCTGTTATAATGCGATCGTTGAGGTCCATAAAAATGTCATCGCGAAAAAACAGGGGTCGTTGTAAATCGGGATTCAAGAAACGGTCTTTCAAGCTGAAACCAATGTTTCCACGTTTCCTTCCAGCAGAGTAAATTACTTTGAATTGAAGAGATTCCGAAAATAAATCATGTTGTTACACGTCGAAATTAAAACACAAATTTCTTTTGGTAAGCTCTTTCATGTTGTTAAAGACAATCCGCACTGTTCCGAAAATATATATCACAATTGACAGGTGCATCGTTTCTTCATTTATAAATTATAACATCGATGCAGATTACGTATTTATAAAATCCAAACGCTATTTAATCATCTTTCTATAATCGATGCGAGCAGAGATTGTAAGCTGGCTGCTAACAACACCATGGCCTCATGAACAGGTAACACAAAGGTAAAACTAACGCGTCTCCGCTCTCTTTGATGCATGTGTACAATTGCCGACAGTATTCAGTACAGTTAACATGCTGTAACAGTTTGTATCCGAGGAGCAATAGGTATACATATAAGCCCTAGTGTTCGTTTGTGTAAGTACGATGTTCGAAAACGAAAACGAAAAAAAAAATGATGTTCGCACAACGACGACGTCGCTTACGACGCGTTTCTCAGAACCAGTAACCCCGTCGTTAGAGTGAGCGCATGTACTGTATTTTTCATTCTGACTAGACAAGCGTGCCACCTGTAAAATTATGATGTCATCATGGAAGGCACGAATCCCATCCATCCATCGTTGTGACCACAACTCCGTGCAGAGCGTTGGTGCTGCTAAAGCAGTCTCCTGGCCTATTTGAACAATCCTGGACCAGGTCGGCCACTCCGACACAGGAACCAGCAAGCTGGCACTCATTTTGCACCCTCTGGAAGGATGACAGGCAAAGTCCAACCAACATGGTATTAATGGGTATGACAGCAGAGTGGGATTTTGTTCCTAGATCCCAAGCCCACCCACCTAACCATGAACCAAACACCAGGCGTAAAGCGCAGCGTGACATTATGATGAACTATCTTATTCCCCCATGGGGAGTACTTGAAATGAAGCCATGGGACTTTGTGATAGTCTCCAGGGTCGTTTTGCATTAAGGTGTAACCTTCTATAGATAAATCATGATTTGAACGAATTCATTATATTTCATTAAAGCTGCGTGCACGGTCAAGACCGGAATTAAAGTGAAAGGGATCCCATATGATATGCGTGACCAGACTGGCTCAACCATTCCTTATCGACAACTTAATTGGATGCCTTGCATGAGTGCTCAACCACTTGCCGAACGCCTTAATCGATAGCGTTACCGCCGCCACTCATTCTGAGCGAAGTCGTTCATTCACTGCAAGCGCTTTTGCCCACCACACATTCAGAGCGAAGCCGGTCGTGCTCCATCGCCCTGACGCGAGCGTGTCCGGTGCTCCGTTCGCCCTGACGAGCGTCGTGCTCCGTCGCCAAGGAGCGTTCACGTCGCAGGGTGGTCCATGCTCCGTCGCCCAGAGCGAGCGGTCATGCTCCGTCGCCCTGAGCGAGCGGTCCGTGCTCCGTCGCCCAGAGCGAGCGGGTCCATGCTCCGTCACCCCCCTGAGCGAGCGGTCCGTGCTTCCGTCGCCCAGAGCGAGCGGTCCGCCCGTACCTGGCGACGTCCTCTGCCCATCGCCTGAGCGAGCGGGTCCGTGCTCCGTCGCCCATGAAGCAGCGGTCGATGCTCCGTCGCCCTGGTCCGAGCGGTCCAGTCTCCGTCGCTCCCAGAGCGAGCGCGTCCGATCCTCCGTCGCCCTGAGCGAGCGGTCGTGCTCCGTCGCCCCAGAGCGAGCGGTCCATGCTCCGTCGCCCATGAGCGAGCGGTCCCATGCCGTGCCTCCGTCCGCCGCCAGAGCGAGCGGTCATGCTCCGTCCCCAGAGCGAGCGGTCCATGTTCCTTCGCCCGGGTCTGCAGCGGCGTCCGTCGCCCCGAGCGCAGCGGTCCATGCTCCGTCGCCCAGAGGAGCCGGCCATGCTCCTTCGCCGGGCAGAGCCGTCCGTCGCCGCCGCGTCAGCTCCGAGCGTCCCGAGCGACCGTCGGGCTCCGAAGCGGCGTGACCGAGCGAGCGTGTCCGGCTTCGTCACTTTTAATGTTTGTGAACATATCCCATGAAACGTCTTCCAATAAATGCCAACGTTGTTTCCCGTGAAAGCTAACTCATGCGTTTTTAGTTTGTATGCCCAATAGTGTGTGTGGTGTGTTGTGTGTTGGTGTGTGTGATGTGGTGTGTGTGTGTGTGTGTGTGTGTTTGTGGTACACATGTGTGTATTTATATGTATATGTGTGTGTTAGTGCGTGTGTGGAGGTCGCGTGTGAGGTGTGTGTATGTGTATGTATGTGTGGCGCCGTGCCTGTGTGTGTGTATTTGTTGTGTGTGTGTGTATACTGTGTGTGCTGGGCGTGTGGTTCGTGTGAATGTGTGTGTATGATGTACGTGTGTGCGTGTCATAAAACTAATTCTCTTCTCTCTTCTCTGTCCCATCTTCTCTACTCCTCCCAATGCCAGTGCCGTACCTCCTCCCACCCTCTCTACCCCTCCCGTCCCTCTTTCCCTCTCCCCCTCTCTCCCGTTCTCGACAATATCCAGACGGTGGTATGTCTGGACAGGGTTTGTCTCCGGCATGTCCGTGCGGTGTTTATGTCCAGAATTGGAGTTATCTCTGGACGTGTCCACGGTGTTTGTCTCCGGCAGCTTGCAGACGCGCCGGTGGGTTTGTCTCTGGAACGGGTCCGGGCGGTAATTAACGCTCCAGCCGCACGTCTGCCTTCCCTTTTCCTTCTCACTACACTGCCTTCCTTCCCATCTCTCTCCCCCTCTTTTTCCCTCCCTTTAGTATTCAGTGACGGGTGGTATTCCTTGTGTGTGTGTGTGTGTGTTGTGGGTGTCGTGCGTGCGCACGGCACACACGCACACACACAGAGACACACAACATTAAATTTCATGAAGCAACAGGAAAATATATCGCTGTTTGCATCACTACGTAATGGAGTGTTTGAGGATCATACGGTCCTATATAATCAAAGTCTGACGGTCTACATATAAGAAAGGAAACTTATCATGCAAAATCATATTTTCCATGTTACACTTATTACACTTCATTTTAGCCTCCTCATTCAGACTCGTAGACATGCAATAGTTTGTGAAGTACAACATGCTGTCTTTTGATTGACCCGTTAGTGAAGCGACGGTTGGCACCTCTTATACTGAAGTGGTGAGACGGGAGTCAAGACCCTTTTCATCCTTGTTTGGGGTTTTTAACATGTACTGTCCTTTCAACGTACCATTTTTGTGAAACGGATCGCAAGTGCCTGTGAGGTCACCAGGTGTGAACAGTGTTACGTGTCTGAAAACCATGCTCGGCAGGTGGATTACCCTTCATAAAGGCCACTCATGATCGACCTGGGCCCTTTACTAGAAATCCCGAGAGTGACCTTGTCCATCCTCTCGAGTGTGTCTCGGTTTTCTGGTAGCGTTAAAATCAAA
>CM068952.1:204535234-204545694 GCA_035128595.1 Eptatretus atami
CTCGTCCGTCGTTGTGCGAACATCATTTTTTTTTTCGTTTTCGTTTTCGAACATCGTACTTACACAAACTACACACCTAGGCTATATGGAATAGCCTATTGCTCCTCGGATACAAACCTGTACAGCATGTTACTGTACTGAATACTGTCGGCAATTGTAACACGCATCCAAGAGAGACGGAAGACGCGTTAGTTTTACCTTTGTGCGTTCCATGGACGGCCATCGGTGTTGTTAGCAGCAGCTTACAATCTCCTCTCGCATCGATTATAGAAAGATGATAAATAGCGTTTGGATTTTATATAAATACGTAATCATTGCATCGATGTTAATTTATAAATGAAGAAACGAGCACCTGTCAATTGTGATATATATTTTTCGGAAACAGTGCGATTGTTTTAACAACATGAAAGCTTCACCAAAAAAGAATTTGTGTTTTAATTTCGACTGTAACAACAAGATTTATTCGGGAATTCTTCAATTCAAAGTAATTTACTTGCTGGAAGGTAAACGTGAAACATTGTTTTCAGTTTGAAAGCCGATTTCCTTGAATCCCGAATTTAGCACGACCCTGCTTTTTCGCGATGAACATTTTATGGACCTCAACGATCGCATTATAACAGGGCCACACTGTCGTTTATTATCATTATGAAGTATTATGTACTGTACAGTGTACATATATGTATGTGCTATTTTTATACGACTGGCAGCGCTATGTCGGCTGCATCACTCGGCGATAGGAATTTTTCAGCTACCATTTTTTTTTTTTTCAGAGCTGGCAGATCCGTATATGCGATCCGTCGTTGCCCGGAACGTCATTAAGCGGCGCATGACTGTATTTCCCTGCAACCATTGAAACCGCTAAGTCTTAACTAATGATCACCTACCCACGGGAAATATAGTTTGACAAAAGTGACATCATTGGTCACTGGTCTGACCAGTGGGATCCAAAAGGAAAAAAATACCCTAAAAAAAAACACAAAGAGTTGGCTTACAACAAGTCCTTCTCAAGACAAGAGTGGCTTACACCAAGTCCTTCTCAGAAGAGTTGCTTACCAAGTCTCTCAAGACAAGAGTGGTTTACACAGTCTTCTCAAGCATAGTTGGTTTACCCAAGTCCTTCTCAAGACAAGAGTTGGCTTCACCAAGTCCTCTCAAGACAGAGTTGGCTTTCACAAGTCCTTCTCAAGACAAGAGTTGGCTTTCACCAAGTCCTTCTCAAGACAAGGTTGGCTTCCACCAAGTCCTTCTCAAGACAAGAGTTGGCTTACACCAAGTCCTTCTCAGACAAGAGTTGGCTTCACCAAGTCCTTCTCAAGACAAGAGTTGGTTTACACCAAGTCCTTCTCAAGAAAGGAGTTGGCTTCACCAAGTCCTTCTCAAGACAGAGTTGGCTTACACCAAGTCCTTCTCAAGACAGGAGTTGGCTTTCACCAAGTCCTTCTCAAGACAAGAGTTGGCTTTCACCAAGTCTTCTCAGACAGGAGTTGGCTTTACACCAAGTCTTCTCAAGACAAGGTTGGCTTACACCAAGTCCTTCAAGACAGAGTTGGCTTTCACAAAGTCCTTCTCAAGACAGAGTTGGCTTTACACCAAGTCCTTCTCAAGACAGGAGTTGGCTTTTCACCAAGTCCTTCTCAAGAAAGAGAGTGGCTTAAATCAAGTCTTTCTAAGAGAAGAGTTGGCTTTTCACCAAGTCCCTTCTCAAGACAATGAGTTGGCTTACACCAAGTCCTTCAAGACAAGAGTTGGCTTTACACCAAGTCCTTCTCAAGACAAAGAGTTGGCTTTCACCAAGTCCTTCTCAAGACAAGTTGGCTTTCCACCAAGTCCTTCTCAAGACAAGAGTTGGCTTTCACAAACGCAAGTTTCTCAAAGACAAGAAGTTGGCTTTCACCAAGTCCTTCTCAAGACAAGAGTTGGCTTACACAGCCAAGTCCTTTCTCAGACAGAGTTGGCTTCACCAAGTCTTCTCAAGACAAAGAGTTGGCTTTCACAAAGTCCTTCTCAAGACAAGAGTTGGCTTTCACAACCAAGTCCTTCTCAAGACAAGAGTTGGCTTTCACCAAGTCTTCTCAAGACAAGAGTTGGCTTTCACCAAGTCCTTCTCAAAACAAGAGTTGGTTTCACAAGTCCTTCTCAAGACAAGAGTTGGCTTTTCAACATCCAAGTCCTTCTCAAGAACAAGAGTTGGCTTCACCAAGTCCTTCTCAAGACAAGAGTTGGCTTACACCAAGTTTCTCAAAGCAAGAGTTGGCTTTCACAAAGTCCTTCTCAAGACAGGAGTTGGCTTTCACCAAGTCCTTCTCAAGAAACAGGGTTGGCTTAACACCAAGTCCTTCTCAAGACAAGAGTTGGCTTCACCAAGTCCTTCTCAGACAAAGTTGGCTTCACCACCCAAGTCCTTCTCTCTCAAGACAGGAGTTGGCTTACACACACAGCAAGTCCTTCTCAAGAAAAGGATTTGGCTTACAAAAAACACAAATTAGCACCAGTCCTTCTCCCTCAAGAAAGGAGTTGGCTTTCACCCAAGTCCTTTCTCAAGAAAAGAGTTTGGCTTACATATCAAGTCTTCTCAAGACAAGAGTTGGCTTAAAAACACACCAAGTCCTTCTCAAGACAAGAGTTGGCTTACATCAAGTCCTTCTCAAGACAGAGTTGGCTTAATAACCAAGTCCTTCTCAAGACAAGAGTTGGCTCACCAGTCCTTCTCAGACATAAGAGTTGCTTAACAAATACCCAAGTCCTTCTCAAGACAAGAGTTGGCTTACAAAAAATACACCAAGTCCTTCTCAAGACAAGAGTTGGCTACACAAGTCCTTTCTCAAGACTGCGCAGGTTAAGTATTCTATGAATACCATGTAGTTGTTTATGGTGGATAATTTAGTGCTCTCCTGCCATGTCCTTTGAGAGGGTTCCTACTGGCCGTTAATTATAAATGTTACTGTTGGAAACATCTGCCTCAAGCTCCCATTCCTGCTTCCTCTTCTTCAATGAAGTAAAGAAGGATTTTTAAAAGGAGAGTTGTCTTTACGATTTAAGTTTAAAGAACGGATACTAATTTTTTGTTTCAAGTAATAATAGGATTAATTAGCTTCCACCATGGTTCAATTAATATTATTATTCCTATAACAGCGAAGATCATGCAAAAGCCACCAACTGCTCTTCCCTCATCACATGACATGTATGCGCACACTCTATAACGTCTCCTTGTAGTTATAGAACGACGTGATCAGAGTTACATTCATTTCATTCACGAACAAAATAGTATCATGTCAGAACATCGACGACGTCGCTTAACGACGCGTTTCTCAGAACGTAACCCCGTCGTTAAGTGGCGCATGACTGTATTTTTTCATTCTGACTAGAACAAGCGTTGCACCTGTAAAATTATGATGTCATCATGAAGGCACGATCCATCCATCCATCCGTTGGTACCACACTCCGTGCAGAGCGTTGGTGCTGCTAAAGCAGTCTCCTTGGCTATTTGGAACAATCCTGGACAGGTCGCCACTCCGACACAGGATACCAGCAAGCTGGCACTCATTTTGCCACCCTCGGAAGGATGACAGGCAAAGTCAACCCCAACTGGTATTAATGGTATGACAGCAGAGTGGGATTTGTTCCTCAGATCCCAAGCCCACCACTCTAACCATGAAGCCAACACCAGGCGTGAAGGCACGATGACATCATCATGAACATATCTTATTCCCCATGGGGAGTACTTGACAATGAGCCATGGGACTTTGTGATGTCTCCAGGGTCGTTTTGCATTAAGGTGTAACTCTTCTATGGATAAAGTCATGATTTGAACGAATTCATTATATTTCATTAAATGCTGCGTGCACGGTCAAGACCGGATTTAAAGTGAAAGGGATCCCATATGATATGCCGTGACAGACTGGCCAACCATTCCTTATCGACCACTTAATTGGAGTGCTTGCATGAGTGCTCAACCACTTGCCGAACGCCTTAATCGATAGCGTTAACAGCGTCATCTCATTCTGAGCGAATCGTTCATTCACTGCAGACGCTTTTGCCCACCACATCATTCAGAGCAAGCGGTCCGTGCTCCATCGCCTGAGCGAGCGGTCCGTGCTCCGTCGCCCTGAGCGAGCGGTCCGTGCTCCGTCGCCAGAGCGAGTGGTCATGCTCCGTCGCCAGAGCGAGCGGTCCATGCTCCGTCGCCCTGAGCGAGCGGTCCGTGCTCCGTCGCCCAGAGCGAGCGGTCCATGCTCCGTCACCCTGAGCGAGCGGTCCGTGCTCCGTCGCCCAGAGCGAGCGGTCCATGCTCCGTCACCCTGAGCGAGCGGTCCGTGCTCCATCGCCCTGAGCGAGCGGTCCGTGTCCGTCGCCCTGAGCGAGCGGTCCGTGCTCCGTCGCCCTGAGCGAGCGGTCCATGCTCCGTCGCCCTGAGCGAGCGGTCCGTGCTCCGTCGCCCAGAGCGAGCGGTCCGTGCTCGTCGCCCAGAGCGAGCGGTCCATGCTCCGTCGCCCTGAGCGAGCGGTCCATGCTCCGTCGCCCAGAGCGAGCGGTCCATGCTCCGTCGCCAGAGCGAGCGTCCATGTTCCTTCGCCCGGGCGAGGGTCCGTCGCCCGAGCGAGCGGTCCATGCTCCGTCGCCCAGAGCGAGCGGTCCATGCTCCTTCGCCCGGGCGAGCGGTCCGTCGCCCCGAGCGAGCGGTCCATGCTCCGTCGTCCCGAGCGAGCGGTCCGTGCTCCGTCGTCGAGCGAGCGGTCCGTGCTTCGTCACTTTTAATGTTGTGAACATATCCCTGAAACGTCTCCATAAATGCAACGTTGTTTTCCGTGAAAGCTACTCATGGTTTTTAGGTTGTTGCCAATAGTGTGTGTGTGTGTGTGTGTGTGTGTGTGTGTGTGTGTGTGTGTGTGTGTGTGTGTGTGTGTTTGTGGACACATGTGTGTATGTATATGTATATGTGTGTGTGTGTATGTGCGTGTGTGGTGTGTGTGTATGTGTATGTATGTGTGTGCGCGTGCGTGTGTGTGTATGTGTATGTGTGTGTGTGTATGACTGTGTGTGCGTGCGTGTGAATGTGTGTGTATGACTGTACGTGTGTGCGTGTCATAAAACATAATTCTCTCTCCTTTCTCTGTCCATCCTTGCTCTACTCCCTCCCAATGCAGTGCCGTACCCTCCTCCCACACCTCTCTCACCCTCCCGTCCCTCTTTCCCTCTCCCCTCACCTCTCTCCCTCTCTCGACATATCCAGACGGTGGTTATGTCTGGACAGGGTTTGTCTCCGGACATGTCCGTGCGGTGTTTATGTCCAGATTGGAGTTTATCTCTGGACGTGTCCAAGCGGTGTTTGTCTCCGGCCAGCTTGGCAGACGCGTCCGGGTGGTGTTTGTCTCTGGACGGGTCCGGGGGTAATTAACGCTCCACCGCACGTTGCCTTCCCTTCCTCTCACCTCACACTGCCTTCCCTTCCCCCACCCATCTCTCTCCCCCCCCTCTTTTTCCCTCCCCCCTTTAGTATTATCAGTGACGGGTGGTATTTCCTTGTGTGTGTGTGTGTGTGTGTGTGTGTGTGTGCGTGCGTGCGCACGCACACACGCACACACACACACACAAACCATAATATTTCATGAAGCAACAGGAAAATATATCGCTGTTTGCATCACTCGTAATGGAGTGTTTTGAGGATCATGACGGTCTATATAATCAAAGTCCATGACGGTCTATATAAGAAAGGACTTCATCATCATCATATTTCACATGTTACACTTATTACACTTCATTTTACCTCCTCATTCAGACTCGTAGACATGCAATATGTTTGTGAAGTACAACATGCTGTCTTTTGATTGAACCCGTTAGTGAAGCGACGGGTTGGCAATCCTCGTTATACTGAAGTGGTGAGACGGGAGTCAAGACCCTTTTCATCCTTGTTTGGGGTTTTTACATGGTACTGTCCTTTCAATCGTACCATTTTGTGAACATCGCAAGTGCCTGTGAGGTCACCAAGGTGTGAACAGGTGTTACGTGTCTGAAACCATGCTCGGCAGGTGGATTACCCTTCCATAAAGGCCATTCATGATCGACCTGGGCCTTTACTAGAAATCCGAGAGTGACATTGTCATCCTCTCGAGTGTGTCTCGGTTTCTGGTAGCGTTAAAATCAAAATTGTAATAAATGCTTGTGCCGTCGGGACGGTTTGAACCCCAAGCTCGTCTGGTGTGCTCATCACAATATGTCGACACGTTGTTGTTTACCCAACGGGATGGTGTTAAAGGTGATATTTTAATTTGTGGTGTGTGTGAATGTCGTGCATCAAGGTGAACAGTGACTGGCCATTTGTGGAGGTGGTGCAGTTGGAGCGGCACGACGGGTCGAAAGGACCCGCCATAATCTCAATCCGATGGAAGGACATGGGAAACCTCCCTTGGCGAGAGAAGGATCCCGAACCCACCCTTTCCGTGCGGAGTCACCTCACAGGGCAGCACGAGATCCTCCCCATCCGTCTCGCTTCATCCAAAGGGAACGTTGCCTCTCTCACAGGTAACATGAACCTTTTACCGTCTCTCTCGGGATCACATCTGTTCCTCTTCCTCTACTTGGACCACTTTCCGCATTGAGTTTGCTGTGTCTCGGCCCAATTCGGAATTTTTTATCTTGAAAGTTCTTGCCTTGATTAGTTAATTACGAGTGGTTTTTGACTTTATGGTCCAGTGAATCCCGATGAACAATGTGAGGGACTATTTCACCACCTGGTTGCCTCGTACCAACTCGTGTTCTTCACCATCTTTGCCTTGTTTGCTGGAACCGGAGCTCTAATCGTAGGTAAGGTCAACCTCATGAATCGCTGTTTGCATCACTCGTAATGGAGTGTTTTGAGGATCATGACGGTCTATAATCAAAGTCCATCTTTGCCTTCACGCCATGACTTGGTGCATCATTTTCCAAAACGCGTTATAATACCACATAACCATCCTAGTGTCGTGTAGACCTGTTTATCGTTCCCATCTGAACCGATGCCTCTGAGTTAGAACCTGGGTTCAAATCCCGTGCCCTCCATGTATTTGTCCATCGTCAATGAATCTCCTTGTGATTCGCATTAACAGAATGTCTACGCTGACCGTTTGTCCCACATGATGTAAAAAGGTGTTTCCTTCGTAACACATGGGGTCAGAGATTGAGTGTTGAACTTCCCATTGGGGAATGAATTGTTCATGTTCATTTCAATCCCTTTGTATAACCAAGGGGAACGAATTGCTCGTGTCTATTCAATCCCTTTGTTTGCTGATCTGAGAGACAACCCTTTATATCAGTCCAACATTTTGTATGTCTGTCTGTGCCAGTGTACCACACTCTCTTGGCACCACGGGTCCAGTCATACCACCCGGCCCTCATCTCACCGGGGAGTCGTGGATCCTCTCCACAATCGAGCCCCAGCTCAAGTAGGTCCTGGTTTGAGGCACGCAAACACACCTTCCTCCTTATTTTCAACTCAATTTCCATTTTAAACAATTCTCTCAATTGGGATCACTGTTGATTGGGATCTTGGGGAGGTTTCATGGGGATCACTTGATTGGGATCTTGGGGAGGTTTCATGGGGATCACGAGTTGATTTAGGGATCTGGGGAGGTATCAACTTGATCTTGGGGAGGTTCATGGGGATCACCGTTGATTGGGATCTTAGGAGGTTTATGGGATCACCATTGATTGGGATCTTAGGGAGGTTTCATGGGGATCACTTGATTGGGATCTTGGGGGAGGTGATGATGTTGATTGGGATCTTGGGGAGGTTTCATGAGGATCACCATTGATTTGGAACCTTGGGGAGGTTTCATGAGGCTCACCATTGATTGGGTCTTCGGGAGGTTTCATGGGGATCACTTGATTGGGATCTTGGGCAGTTTCATGGGGATCACCGTTGATTGGGATCTTGGGGAGGTTTCACGGGGATCACTTGATTGGGACCTTGGGGAGGTTTCATGAGGATCACCGTTGATTGGGATCTTGGGAGGTTTCATGAGGATCACCGTTGATTGGGATCTTGGGGAGGTTTCATGGGGATCACTTGATTGGGATCTTGGGGAGGTTTCATGGGGATCACCGTTGATTGGGATCTTGGGGAGGTTTCATGAGGATCATCGTTGATTGGGATATTGGGGAGGTTTCATGAGGATCACCATTGATTGGGATCTTAGGGAGGTTTCATGGGGATCATTTGATTGGGATCTTGGGGAGGTTTCATGGGGATCACCGTTGATTGGGATCTTGGGGAGGTTTCATGAGGATCACATTGATTGGAACCTTGGGGAGGTTTCATGAGGCTCACCATTGATTGGGATCTTCGGGAGGTTTCATGGGGATCACTTGATTGGGATCTTGGGCAGGTTTCATGGGGATCACCGTTGATTGGGATCTTGGGGAGGTTTCACGGGGATCACTTGATTGGGACCTTGGGAGGGTTCATGAGGATCACCGTTGATTGGGATCTTGGGGAGGTTTCATGAGGATCACCGTTGATTGGGATCTTGGGGAGGTTTCATGGGGATCACTTAATTGGGATCTTGGGGAGGTTTCATGGGGATCACCGTTGATTGGGATCTTGGGGAGGTTTCTGAGGATCATCGTTGATTGGGATATTGGGGAGGTTTCATGAGGATCACCATTGATTGGGATCTTAGGGAGGTTTCATGGGGATCACTTGATTGGGATCTTGGGGAGGTTTCATGGGATCACCGTTGATTGGGACTGGGGAGTTTCATGAGGATCACCATTGATTGGAACTTGGGGAGGGTTCATGAGGCTCACCATTGATTGGGATCTTCGGGAGGTTTCATGGGGATCACTTGATTGGGATCTTGGGCAGGTTTCATGGGGATCACCGTTGATTGGGATCTTGGGGAGGTTCACGGGGATCACTTGATTGGGACCTGGGGAGGTTCATGAGGATCACCGTTGATTGGGATCTTGGGGAGGTTTCATGAGGATCACCGTTGATTGGGATCTTGGGGAGGTTTCATGGGGATCACCGTTGATTGGGATCTTGGGAGGTTTCATGAGGATCCCCGTTGATTGGGACCTTGGGGAGGTTTCATGGGGATCACCGTTGATTGGGATCTTGGGGAGGTTTCATGAGGATCACCGTTGATTGGACCTTGGGGAGGTTTATGAGGATCACCGTTGATTGGGATCTTGGGAGGTTTCATGGGGATCACCGTTGATTGGGATCTTGGGGAGGTTTCATGAGGATCACCGTTGATTGGGACCTTGGGGAGTTTCATGGGGATCACCGTTGATTGGGATCTTGGGGAGGTTTCATGAGGATCACCGTTGATTGGATCTTGGGGAGGTTTCATGGGATCACCGTTGATTGGGATCTTGGGGAGGTTTCATGAGGATCACCGTTGATTGGACCTTGGGGGGTTCATGAGGATCACCGTTGATTGGGATCTTGGGGAGGTTTCATGGGATCACCGTTGATTGGGATCTTGGGGAGGTTTCATGGGGATCACTTGATTGGGACTTGAGGTTTCATGAGGATCACCGTTGATTGGGACTTTGGGGAGGTTTCATGGGATCACCGTTGATTGGGATCTTGGGGAGGTTTCATGGGGATCACTTGATTGGGACCTTGGGAGGTTTCATGAGGATCACGTTGATTGGGATCTTGGGGAGGTTTCATGGGGATCATCGTTGATTGGGACCTTGGGAAGGTTTCATGATGCGAGATTAAAGTGCATTTTGCATTCTCTCCGGTTTATCAATTGCATTTTGCTCTCTTCCAGTCAGAGACCATTCGATGCATTCTTCATGGACCTCACCTGGAAGTGGCAGGGTTGCAACCCAGCGCTCCCCCCAGACTCGCCTTTGGAGCACTGACTCTGCCAATGGCTCTCCGCGCTATTAGCCACCCTTTCGATACCAACTGCCGTGTAGTATGTGGTGGTTATTGCCAAGACCACGTGATGAGATCCATGTGTTCCCTTCGGTTTTATCTTCGGTACCGACCTATGGCCCATCAAAAGGGAAGATATAATTTATTTTTGAAGTTCTTGTGTCGCCACGTCACGGAAGTGGTTAATGTGACTGAACTTTGACGTTTTACATGAAGGAGCCAGGGCGGCGTTTTGTTGAACATGTGTAATTTTCAATGTGAATATGACAACTCAGGTGTGTTGTGCTCAGGTGTGCAAGCACTGAAAGATGATGGAAACGCTTTCGTTTTTGAACTTTGCGATTCCATGATTGTTCGATTTTTATTTTTTAACGAGACCTACCAGGAAGATCTAAATTCAAGTTTTAGGACTGTTGATGGGTCCCCAGTTTGTCTCTTCGTGCTTATTAACACTATTTAAAGTGTTTTTGTGTTTGTTTTGCTTTTTGTTAAACATTTTTGTTGTTGTTGTAACTCATGAACAGACATGAACAGGTTTGAATTGTAAATGGTTAATTAGTATCATGGTTTGTGCTCATGACATTTTGTTTTA
>CM068952.1:204563058-204579487 GCA_035128595.1 Eptatretus atami
ATTATAATATATATATATATAATAATATATATATATATATATTGTTACGGCTGTTGGAATTCGCATTACACCATTCAGTCCCGTAGGTGAGATATATTTCTGAAGTACATGTGTAGTTAGCCCAAACCCATTGTTTAGAGGGAATTAATTGATTTCATTCGGGCTGCGACCCTTTGAGTTAGGCGTTTTCTGTTCTGCTTTATTTTCGAAACCAACTACAACAACGCCAACTACGCCACCACTACAACAACGCCAACCACGCCACCACCAACAACGCAGCACCGCCATCTCACAACAACCACCACCATCTCAACCACGCCACCACACCAACGAACGCCATCCTCCGCGGTCCATGTACGACGGTTTCCGCGCTGGAAAACCGTTCGAACGCGAGAAGGGAAGGAAGAAATCCCCACAGCGAGGCGCGCGAGTTTCCGCTTGTTTTCTTCCCTGGCCCGGCGCCAGGAGGGATTCTCCTCGCCCCCCGCATTGGCGGGGAGGGGGGAACGAGAGGGAACGCCCCCCTCTCGAAGCGCCTCGAAGGAGGGTGAGCCAAGAACGGGGCGGGCGCCGGCGGTATAAGAGCCGGAGCGCAGGTGTTCTCTCTCTCTCTCTCTTGGTTCGGCGTTCGCTTTCTTCTCTTGTTCGTGCTCCCTTGTTCGGCGCCTTTTGGTGCTCTCTCTTGTTCGTGCTCTCTTGGTTTCTGGCGCCTTTTGGGTGCGCTCTGTTCGTTCCTTGTTCGGTGCTCGCAGTTCGGGTTGCTCTCTTGCGTTCGGCGGTGTTCTCTCTCTCTCTCTTGGTTCGGCGCTCTCTTTGGTCTCTCTCTGTTCGTCGGTGCTCGTCCGTGGCGTCGAGGGGCCAGCACGGCAGGCACGAGGCACGCCGGAGAGACCTCGCCGACCACGCTCGAGCACGGAGTCACGCCAGACGGGACCACGCAGAGAACGGTCGCCAAGGACTTGAGAGCAGGAAGTCGCGACTTCCTCATTCTTTTGGGTTCTGTGTGAACGTGTGTGCGTGTGGCGCCGTGTTCCATTAAGTAAAATTGTATAAGTTGTTGCCGACCGAGTGTTCGCGTTTAGCCGGTAGTATCCTGCGTCATTGTGTTCCTTTTGTTCTATTGATATATGTGCATTCTGGCTGTTAATACGTGCTATATGTGTGCTTTTTGTGTGTTGTCGTGTAAATAAAAATGCGCGTACTTGTGAATTCTTTCCCGTTTCGCTGCGTCCTTCCTTCGTTGGGTCTCCATCTTGTTTTACGTAAAAGGTAGTAGTGGCACGGACGCCCGATAATTATTCAGGAACCGTCGAGTCCGACGATAACACCGCTCGGTTATCCCCGATAGCACGGAACGGCATCGCCTTAAGCGGCCCGTGTCCGAGTCGACCTGCGCGCGAGGTCGGTCGCCCGGTTTACCATCCGCGTGGTACTTAGTAGTCGAGTTTGGCGAACAACCCTATCCCACGCGGGTGGCCGATTGCACGAATCTGGTGAGGCCGAAAGGCCCACCCGTGACTGGATCCGGCGTTTAGTCGAGAGGGTCACGACAGAATTGTCCGTCCGGTGGGCGAAGGCGGTCGCGATTCGAGTTCCGTGGCGATCGCACGCCGGCGGGCGCGGAATTCCAACAATATATATATAATATATATATATAGTATATATATATATTATATATTATATATATAATACTATATATATATGTTACGGCTGTGGAAATTCGCAATACACCATAAAGGGTCCTCAGATCAGTTATGACGCTAAGTTTATGTGCAGATAGGTCCCCACCGTTGTTTAAAGGGAATTCTTCGTGTTCACCGGGCTGCGACTCTGAGATAGCCGTTTTCTTTTCTATGTTATTTGAAACAACCTCCACCAAACAACAAGCCGCGTTGAAACCGTCGAACGCAAAAGGAAACCAGAGAGTTCCGATGGCGCGCGGATTTTTCCCGCCTGTTTCTCCGAGGAGTGGCTGGCGGTGGCGGCTCGCCCCGATTGGTGACGCGCAGGGTGACGCGGTCGGAATGAGGAACGCCCCTTTCGGGAACCTTCTCAAAAAAAGGTGGAGCCGAAAACGGGAGGAGCGAAGGCGGAGCCCCGCGCTATAAAGCGGACCGCGGCGAGGCTCACTCTCTTTGTCTGGGTCGTCGACGTCATCCTCTCTCTATCTGGGTCGTCGACGTCACTCTCTCTGTCTGGGTCGTCGACGTCACTCTCTCGTCTGGGTCGTCGACGTCACCTCTCTCTGTCTGGGTCGTCGACGTCCACTCTCTCTCTGTCTGGGTCGTCGACGTCACTCTCTCTGTCTGGGTCGTCGACGTTCACTCTCTCTGTCTGGGTCGTCGACGTCACTCTCTCTGTCTGGGTCGTCGACGTCACACTCTCTCTGTCTGGCGTCGTCGACGTCCTCTCTCTGTCGGGTCGTGTTGGATTCTACTCGCTCTCTTGGTGGACGTCATCCTCTCGCTTCATCTTCGAGCTCTCTCTTGGTGGTCGAGGTCGGCTCTCTCGTCTTGGCGTTGGGCACCTGTCGGTGAAGGCGCGGGCCGGTGGCGAGTCGGGCGACGCCTCAGAGACGCAGACGGGAGGTGCAGCCCTGCCGGCTGTGTGTGCGAATCTGCCGTCTGGTGAGGGACGCCGGAGAGAACTCACCGACCACATCATCGCAAAGGCCCGAGAGCAGGCGCGGCTACGCTACGCTAGCTGCCGTGGGAACAAGGCGTCGTGACTGCCACATCACACCTCGAGGGGGGCAGGTAACCAGCACGGTCTCGCGGGCCTTTTCGGTCATCCACGGCCCACGACCATAAAAGGTTTACGAACCCCGTCTACCTCCCTGCCTATGGGGAGGTTTTCCTGTTGTTTTTGTATGCATGCTGTTGCACCGTGTCCTGTTAAGTAACGACTGTGTAAGTGACTGTAGATAATAATCGTAGTCGGTGGTATTGCTTGGCCTTCTATTTGTCGCTTGTATATTGCATGACTGTATACGTGTTGCTGGAATAAATGTCCTTGTGTGCAATGTATCCGTTCGTCGCGTCCTCCTTTCACCCCATCGAAATGCCATCTTGCATCGTGGAATGAGTAGTGGGTTTTAAACACCCGATAAATAATCTGAACCGTCGAGGTCGCGATAACACCGCTCGGTTATACCTGTAGCACGGAACGAACCGCTTAAGCGGTTCGTGTCCTAAGCCGACCTGCGGCGTGTGGCAACCCCTCGTAGGATACCCGCGCGGTATTTAGGTATATCGACATTCGGCGATTCACCTATTTCGCGCGGGTAGATGCGGACTGGTTGTGGTGAGGTTAAACCCCCACCCTGACTGGCCCTGGCGGTAGTTCCAGGAGGGTCACGACTGAATTGTCCGTCCATGGGCACGCGGCTGCCATTTGAGGTACGCGGCCGATCGCACGCCAGGCGGGCCAGAATTCTAACAATAAATATATATATATATATACAGTAGACTAGGCGTAAGTCGTCACCATCGGGACCGAGAAAAAAGTGACGACTTAGAAATGTGACGACTTACGCGTATGCGAACATTCATGATGACTGTGGGTGAAGGATGAAGTCGCGCGTGGCCTGGACACTATGTGTGAGAGCCGGCTATTGTACCAAAAGGAAAACACAATCCTCGGGCATAGGTGGGGTTCATTGGTGAGTTGGAAAGTGATCAAGCAAAGATGGAATTCATGAATCAATTTATCAAAAGTAAAGATAATGAACAACGTAAGACAACTCATATACCATCGGTGATGGTATGGTGACAAATTACATGACACACAGTCATCGTGGTGATAATTACCACTCAATGCCTATGTGTAAGTGAGTGCGGTAATGTACAAAACAAGCCAAATAAAAACCATGATCGACTTCAACACTAAGCTCGATCGATCCTTTACTCCTTCGCGAAGTAATCCGTTATGTTTGAATGCCTCAAACTCTTGGGCATCTGGTGCATGAGAAAGGACTCAAACCGGTCATTGTATTCCATGATGTTGTCTGGGCAATCCTCCACCGAAAGACAGTATCGGCCGAGTATTTGGCCGAATCGGCCGAAACCGAATATTTGGCTGAGCCACATTTGCCGAAACCAGATGATGAGCGCGTCATCGACTTCTTTAAGGGCACACATTTCACGCGTTTCACACTTAACACCGGCCTCGCGATCTTCTCCACTTGTCCAAATATCTTGCCTTATTCTTCAAGATATCGTTCAATGTCTGCCGTTTGATGTCCAATCTCAGCTATGGCTGTTTTCTTCATCAGTGGGTTTGCCTCGCAAAACTGGATGTCGTATTTTTCTTTGTAGGTTTTAGTTGCAAGCTTACGCTTAGTCGCCATTGTCCTGCCTGCAGTGCGATCAACGTGTGTACGCAGTTATAAATAGCCTATCACTGGCGGTGTTAACCAATGAGCGAGCATCACGATCCACGAAATCGGGCTTCTCACGAGGCAGCAGTTCCGTGTGACGAGTTAGGAGTGGTAATTTACTTGAGTTTCCATTACGCGGGAACGGACAACATCTGACGACTTAGACGAAGTGACGACTTAGAATGACGACTTACAGAGGGATGACCCTTTATTCAAAGGATTTAACATGAGATAAATTCGGGACTTTTGACGCTGCCGACTTAGGCGAAGTGACGAGTTACACGCTGCCGACTTACGCCTAGTCTACTGTATATATATATAGATATATGAAGACCACAAGGGGAAACCAGAGATGTCAGGAGAAGTCAATTTTGAAGAAACTGAAAAACAAAGTTTCAAGACTTTGGTGGACTGTTTAATAACTGTCATATAGATTTTCTTCCCATAAAAGGAAGAGTGATCATTGGCCGATCAAATTAAGCATGTAGCATTTGCCAAGCTTCTGTGTTATTTAATTTAAGAGCAAAGAACGAATCAATGTTGCAAACTGACATCACTGGTTATTCCCTTGTTTAATAATTGCCATGCAATTTTACCCAGGATGTGTAGCAAATTCATGCTTGTTGGTTATTAGCATACATTACATGACTTGGTGATCACAGATTATTTTTTTCAACATTAACGGTCATTGTTTTTTTGTTTGATTGGTGTTCAACGCCATACTCAAGGGTATTTCGCTTATATGACGACGGATTCTCCATTTCCTACTCCGTACTACTTAATATGATGAAAACCGGGAGGAAACCAAGGATAAACCACCCGCGATAGTCGAAGTCACCTCATGTGACTCCCTCATATACCTAAGCAGGTTGATTGGGCGGTGGGTACATCGAATGAGGATGGGTACTCAGACGCGCTAACCATTAAGCCACGGCGTGGGTCCCATAAAAGTCACAATAAAGGTTTGACCAGGCTTGAACACGATATGCACCAACTACGGAGCCCATGATATAACCAAATAGGCCATTGTAGTGCTCAGAGTTTATGCTGTGAAAGTTTTACAACCTTTCATTTTTAGTTTCTCAACTCTGAATATTATGGTGAACAGTTAACATGAATGAAAGGGAGATAACCAGGAGTAAAGTACTGACAACTCTGGGTTTCTACTGTTCAGCTTTGACAACACTGTTTTTTCATTGCACGGCTAAACTTTATACCATATAAATTATGTGACACCCTGGTTATTTGTTAAAGTAATATTGTGAGAGGAAACCTTATGTTGCCAACTATTGGCAGGTGCAATAACCCTGAAATTTATAAAAAGTGACATCTCTGGTTTTCCCCTTGTGGTCTTCTATTAATATATATATATATATATATATATATATATATATATATATATTATCTTTCTCTTCTCTTTCGGCTGCTCCCGTTAGGGGTCGCCACAGCGGATCAACCGTCTCCATTTCGCTCTATCCTCCACATCTTCCATTGACACTCCAACCGCCCGCATGTCTTGCCCTCACCGCATCCATGAACCTCTTATTTGGCCTTCCTCTTCTCCTCCTGCCTGGCGGCTCCATCCTCAGGATCCTTCTCCGATATACTCCGCTTCCCTCCTTGCACATGTCCAAACCATCTCAATCTCGCCTCTCTCACTTTGTTTCAAACAGTCCTACCTGCGCTGTCCCTCTAATATACTCATTCCTTATCCTGTCCATCCTCGTCACTCCCAACGAGAATCGCAGAATCTTTAACTCTGCCACCTCCAGCTCTGCTTCCTGTCTTTTTGTTAGTGCCACCGCCTCCAAACCATACAACTAGCTGGTCTCACTACCGTCTTATATACTTTCCCCTTCACTCTTGCAGCTACCCTTCTGTCACAAATCACTCCTGCAACTCTCTCCACCCACTCCATCCTCCTGCACTCTCTTTTTCACTTCTCTCACACTCTCCGTTACTTTGGACAGTTGATCCCAAGTATTTAAACCCATCCACCTTCCCCACCTCAACTCCTCGCAACCGCACCATACCACACCCTCCCTCTCATTTACGCACATGTACTCCGTCTTACTCCTACTGACTATCATTCCCCTTCTCTCCAGTGCGTACCTCCACCTCTCGAGGCTCGCCTCAGCCTGCTCCCTACCCTCTCTACAGATCATGATGTCATCCGCGAATATCATAGTCCATGGAGACTCCAGTCTGATCTCGTCCGTCAACCTGTCCATCACCATTGCATATATATATATATATATATATATATATATATATATATACACTAGACGACCTGTGAACCTGTTGGGTTCCCATTGTGACAGCGGTTGATAAAAAAAATCATTTAAAGAAAAAAAAAAGATAGTTCAAGTGAACTATACCGCTGAGGTTGTTTGCAATGATCAAATACCCGAAGAGTACTTGACTGAATCAGGAATTGATTTTTTAATAATTTTTTTGTTGCCCGATTTGAACGAAACTCGATACTGCACACCACAGGTGAAGGTGAGCAAGGTGGGCCGAAAATGTTTGCACCGTCGTGTACCGTTTTGGCTGTATTTCGGGAACATACATACAAGATGAGAGTTTTCGTCATATATAGATGTATGTGTATAGTTACAGCCAGGGTACCGAGTGTATTATGAGGGGGTTAATCCCTGTTTCTTCTCGGAAGAGCTTGACCTGGAGCCACGCTCACAATTAAATTCGTGGTACGGTGGGTTACTTTACAACCATGAACGCCACTCAGTCAACCACAAGTTCCAGTTTCCACAGTCTAATTTTTCCGTTTTACAGAGGTCACGTGGTTTCCTGAACGGGGAGGCGCCCTTGGCGATGCAACAATCTTATCTGATTAACTCTTAATTAGGGCGGCCAAGCGTTTAACCGCTGGTGCGTGCTGACTATTACAGGTCAATTAGTTTGGTAATTACCTCCCAGTCTATCTAGGTTCGGACAATGCTGGATCAATGGAAGGAAGGACAAACACGGACAGGTTGGAACGTCAACAAGGAATTATTAATATGAAATAAATAAACTGAAGAACTTATTTTTTTGTGGTGAAAATAAGTTAATTCAAATCAATCAAAATAATTTCAAACAAATAACGAATTAAACAGGCATTGAGAGTAAAATAGACAAAAGAGCAGATGCTTATGACTATGCCTTACTTAACGATTAAACATGAGACAAGGGTACCCAGCAGATCATCAGGGGGAAAGAAATCCAGTCTCACTCACCAAGTACAAGTCGTCTCTTTGGTGAGCGAAACATTTCTCTTCCCCCTAAATGATCTGCTGGGTACCCTTGTCTCTGTTTAATTGTTAAGTAAGTCAATCCCCGAGAACAAATGTACGGTAAGTCCAAGCAGATCATTCGGGGAGAAAAATCCAGTCTCACTCACCAAGTACAAGTCGTCGTACGTCAATAAAACGTCCTGAATGTGTGAGCGTGCCTTGGCCGCTGCCAGCGGCCCTGCACCCACCCGCAAACAGGATTGAACCCAATCAACGTCACGTCGTCATCGCCAGGAACCAGGGATGCCAAGAATCAGGTACGCAAGAGCAGGTGTCGAGCAGAATCAGCATCAACGTCCAAGATCACCCACTCAGGAGTCACCAAGAGCCACAACCAACAGACAGCTGTCAGGAGCTGTGAGGTGCTGCGAGAAGCCGTTACCAACGATCAGAGCTGCGAGGCTGCAAGGCCCTCACCAACTGTCACAAACTCAACTGTCGCCAGCTCACCAACCGTCTTGACTGGAGCTGAAAATAGCCATCACCCAGCTGTCACAAAAACTCTCAGAGCTGTAAGCAGCCGCAACCAGCTGTCGCCAACTGAACTGTGAACTCGCAACAACGTCGCAAACTCGTCGCCAACTGTCACAAAAACAGTCCTCTCATCCTTTTTGTGGGCAGCCAGTCTTGGCAGAGCCATAAGCCGACCAGCAAAATCCACCTTGCCTATTTGCGTATCGTTACACGTGACAAAAACTGCCAATCTCACGATCCTTGTAACGGCACTGTACGATGAACTGGACGAATGACAGAAAAGCAGCCATTTGCCAGAATTACCGAGCGAAAACATGAAGCACTCATAAAACGTCAACAACAATCATCACCTAAATGTTCAGCCCGATACGAAAGAGAGCCAGTTAGCGTCCATGCAGCTGCTGAATGGGGTGTCAGGTGTCGATGGAAAAAATATGGGTGTCGAATGTCAGTGAAAGAGAGGTGGTGAGGTAAATGATCACAGCCATATTTGACCGTCAGAATAACTGCTCAGGAAAGCCCGCGTATGCTTAATCAAATGTACGGTAAGTCCAAGGTGTAAATAAATCATCCACCTCCAAACTGTGTCCTGATGGAAAGGAGGTAGACGAGGCTCCGTTGGCTATCGGCTATCTCACGTGCATGAATGTGTCGTGAGAGAAAAAGGCCATCCCATAAAAACGGAATCTATTTTTACCCTTCTCAACGCATCAAAGTTAGAATCCCACCAGACATGGGATGGGTCTATCCTGGACATGCATTTATGGAAATAATTATCTGAGGACCTGGATGTTTGTATGCATTTGTTGGATCAGATTCTGAAATCCATAACATAATAATATATATATATATATATATATATATATACACACGGACACGAACTACACGGTGCAATAGATGATAACCAAGATGATAGGAGATGATAACCAGCCATATGTGGATCACTCATCTGTGGATCACTCATTTTGGATTTTCAGATTCGATGTCAACATGAAGACCGATCAACAATGTGCTCTCTGTAAAAAAAACCCTTTGAACAATGGTCAACAAACTGTTTTGTTGGGATAAAAATGTGCTGAAAGCATTGAAGTGCCAGCTGTGCCACACGAAATGATGATGTTCGAGTTGTAATAGTCAAATAGTATGTTCTGAATACAGATTGTTCAGACATTTAGCCCTTTAGATCTAATTGAACCCTTTAGATAATAAAGACTAATTGAACTTGATCAAAATAAATCTGTAAATCATGTCTGACCTGAACCTGCTCCAAGCTCTGAGGCACACGCCTTGAGTTATAAAGAACATTGTGTGGTCTGTAAACAACTGCCATACATGACAGCGAGAGAGCAGGGGGTGACATTATTACAGCAAGGACAAACAACTTCCAAAAGTGTATGGAAGGGATTTCTTCAGGACGCAAGGATGAATGGTCTACTGAAGTTTTGGCTCGAATCATGTATGCACAGGATTTGTTTGCTACAGATGCAGTGTACCAGCAGGCTCGTAGCGGGAACGTCCGAAGCACAAAACAAATTCCAAACGAGCAATGTGCGGCACGGGATAGCGCCGCAAGCGAAAAAGGGAAGGCCGGCCACATGACGCAGAGAGACGACGAGCTTTCACAAAAGCAGCCCAGTTCCTACAACAAAACGATGATGAGTGAATACAATCACGAGCCTGAATGATAAAATGTCAGACTTTCTCAGTGACTGATTACCAACCACATGGATTTACCCACATTAAACCAAAACCATTGATCATTTTGGTGACAAAATTAGTGCGACTGAAATCCATGGTGGTATAGGGGGCGTGTTTTTTGTGGAGTTCTCCCGGAGCGTTCTGATGTGGAATGTAAACACCAAAATGATCGACATGACCTCCTGAGTTGATTCGGCTAATTAACTACAAAAAAATCCATTATAATTCCCACGTTTTGAACGCACACCATGTTAAGGTGTCAGGGCACTTAGTATTCCTTCAACCAGCATGGCATTCCAATGACAAAATAAACAACAAAAACAATGATAACATTGTAACAAAGTATATTAAGTAATACTTACAATAATTCATAGCATCACATGGCAAAAATAATGAGCATATTAAATAACCCCCGTGTTGGCCACAAGCACATCTGGTGTTGTGAAAGGCAAGCAAATGCTCGAGCTGTGCAGCGGACGGGTATGTAACAGGGTTGCGAAGACCAATGATAATTTGGTCCATCAGACCATCGGGTCCACTCGTCAATTCAAGTCGACATCCTGAGTGTTACTGGAACTAGAATATGATATGACACCTTCATAATTATGACACCCCGAGGATGCGTCACGTGTCCATTGTTTTCGGGAAATTATAATTATCAACCAATGAAAATCAAATGCTTTCATTTATTGCTAATTTAATATTTCTAATGTAAAAACCATGTAATAATATGATAAACTGATAAAATTGTCTTATTTCAACATAATTGATTAAAGTGATATTTCTGGATAGTGGGAGTCAAGATCTTTCATTCGTTTATGCATATTGCCATAGTTTGGTGAGAAAAAAAAAAAATTTGTGTTTCACCTTGTAGGTGGAAATAGCATTTTTAAAATAAATTGAAAAATATTGTTCCCCGAATTATATTTTGGTAACCTTGTTATATGTTGCCTAGGGGATGTCATAACATAATACAGGTTTAAAATATATATAACAATTAGTGGTGGGTCAAACCATTCAGCTCCTGGAGTAAACTCGCAAAGGCACAACACACCTGACACACTTGCACATCCACAAGGAACACACCAATCACCAGGACACCCACACATACCACCCCCCCCCCACCTACCTCACCCCACCACCTCCTTGGTACTTTTGACTAATTTCACCAGATTTTATACACGTATACTACACATACGTACAAATAAGCTTGTAAGTTTAAATCTGATATCTTGAAAAGTTACTGAGGTTTGGTCATAATACATTCACAAAACATCCTATTTGATTATCATGGAGTGAAATTGTTGTCACGGACACCGCTGACAGAGAAAAAGACGGACTTGATCGTTCTGATTTTGGTGAACCAGGTCTGTGACCCAACATGTAAATCCTGTTCATATTTCAAGTCAATCGGATGAAAATTGATGATTTTATAGACATTGAACTTTGACCCTTTGAGCTTTATGCCTGGTGTTGGCTTCATGGTTAGGGTGGCGGGCTTTGGATCCCAGGGTCCTGAGTTCAAATCCCCTCAGCTTGAATTAATACCAGGTGGGGTTAACTCAGCCTGTCATCCTTCCAAGGTTGGCAAAATGAGTGCCAGCATGCTGGTATACTGTGTCGGAGGTGTGACCCATCCAGGATTGTGCCCAATAGCCAAGGAGACTGTTTAAGCAGCACCAATGCTCTGCACAGAGTATGGTCCAATCTCCTCTCCTCCTTTGAACTTTTGACCTCAAAATGATGTGCTTCCAGGTTTTGATGAGTAAACCAATTCAGTGACCCAATATTAAATTTCTGTTCAACCGAGCAGAGTACCCACCCTCGGGTGACTGGAGATTGTTACTTGCTGAGAAAAGTATCGTCTGTATCACAAGAAGACTCCATAGATGTTAGTGGTGTGGATATCTACAGGGGTTTAACGGTACACAGGTCTCAATGGTCAAGGATTGTAAAAGTCAAATTAATCCAAAGGGTCTATGGGCCTTTAGCATTTTAAGGGGTCTAAATATCCAAAGGGTATTTTCCAATAGTTAGGGTCTAAGTTTAAAGAGTGCAAATGTCTTCAGGAGTCTAAGGGGTGAAGCATTTTAAAAACTTTAAGGGGTCTAAAATGATCTAAATGGTCGAGGGATCAAAGCTATCTAAAGGGTCTAACGGGTCTAGAAAGTTCTAAAGGGTCTCAAAGCTTTTAGGTCTTCGGGGTCCAATAGTTCTCATGGAGTCGATAGGGTATACAGGTCCTAGATTCTAAAGGTTATGGGTGGTCTAAGCCTGTCCCTTTATGAGCACGGCCGGATCAGATGACAGAAGCAGGTGTCAGCTTTGAAATGAGCAGATCAATGATGGGAGGATGTCTCGAGAGTTGTTCCAACTGGTTTGACTCACTCAAGGAACTTGCCAAATATATAGGAGACTGTTGATAATGACTTCATACTTAGAACCACCTTATCTAAATTCTCTAAATGTTTGCACCGTCGTGTACCGTTTTGGCTGTATTTCGGGAACATACATACAAGATGAGAGTTTTCGTCATATATAGATGTATGTGTATAGTTACAGCCAGGGGTACCGAGTGTATTATGAGGGGGTTAATCCCTGTTTCTTCTCGGAAGAGCTTGACCTGGAGCCACCGCTCACAATTAAATTCGTGGTACGGTGGGTTACTTTACAACCATGAACGCCACTCAGTCAACCACAAGTTCCAGTTTCCACAGTCTAATTTTTTCCGTTTTACAGAGCGTCACGTGGTTTCCTGAACGGGGAGCGCGCCCTTGGCGATGCAACAATCTTATCTGATTAACTCTTAATTAGGGCGGCCAGCGTTTAACCGCTGGTGCGTGCTGACTATTACAGGTCAATTAGTTTGGTAATTACCTCCCAGTCTATCTAGGTTCGGACAATGCTGGATCAATGGAAGGAAGGACAAACACGGACAGGTTGGAACGTCAACAAGGAATTATTAATATGAAAATAAATAAACTGAAGAACTTATTTTCTTGTGGTGAAAATAAGTTAATTCAAATCAATCAAAATAATTTCAAACAAATAACGAATTAAACAGGCATTGAGAGTAAAATAGACAAAGAGCAGATGCTTATGACTATGCCTTACTTAACGATTAAACATGAGACAAGGGTACCCAGCAGATCATTCAGGGGGGAAAGAAATCCAGTCTCACTCACCAAGTACAAGTCGTCTCTTTGGTGAGCGAAACGATTTCTCTTCCCCCCTAAATGATCTGCTGGGTACCCTTGTCTCTGTTTAATTGTTAAGTAAGTCAATCCCCGAGAACAAATGTACGGTAAGTCCAAGCAGATCATTCGGGGAGAAAAATCCAGTCTCACTCACCAAGTACAAGTCGTCGTACGTCAAATAAAACGTCCTGAAATGTGTGAGCGTGCCTTGGCCGCTGCCAGCGCCCTGCACCCACCCGCAAACAGGATTGAACGCCAATCAACGTCACGTCGTCATCGCCAGGAACCAGGGATGCCAAGAATCAGGTACGCAAGAGCAGGTGTCGAGCAGAATCAGCATCAACGGTCCAAGCATCACCCACCGTCAGGAGTCACCAAGAGCCACAACCAACAGACAGCTGTCAGGAGCTGTGAGGTGCTGCGAGAAGCCGTTACCAACGATCAGAGCTGCGAGGCTGCAAGGCCCTCACCAACTGTCACAAACTCAACTGTCGCCAGCTCACCAACCGTCTTGACTGGAGCTGAAAATAGCCATCACCCAGCTGTCACAAAAACTCTCAGAGCTGTAAGCAGCCGCAACCAGCTGTCGCCAACTGAACTGTCGCAAACTCAACTGTCGCCAACTGAACTGTCGCAAACTCAACTGTCGCCAACTGTCACAAAAACAGTCCTCTCATCCTTTTTGTGGGCAGCCAGTCTTGGCAGAGCCATAAGCAGACCAGCAAAATCCACCTTGCCTATTTGCGTATCGTTACACGTGACAAAACTGCCAATCTCACGATCCTTGTAACGGCACTGTAACGATGACTGGACGAATGACAGAAAGCAGCCATTTGCCAGAATTACCGAGCGAAAACATGAAGCACTCATAAAACGTCAACAACAATCATCACCTAAATGTTCAGCCCGATACGAAAGAGAGCCAGTTAGCGTCCATGCAGCTGCTGAATGGGGTGTCAGGTGTCGATGGAAAAATATGGGTGTCGAATGTCAGTGAAAGAGAGGTGGGTGAGGTAAATGATCCACAGCCATATTTGACCGTCAGAATAACTGCTCAGGAAAAGCCCGCGTATGCTTAATCAAATGTACGGTAAGTCCAAGGTGTAAATAAATCATCCACCTCCAAACTGTGTCCTGATGGAAAGGAGGTAGACGAGCCTCCGTTGGGCTATCGGCTATCTCACGTGCATGAATGTGTCGTGAAGAGAAAAAGGCCATCCCATAAAAACGGAATCTATTTTTACCCTTCTCAACGCATCAAAGTTAGAATCCCACCAGACATGGGGATGGGTCTATCCTGGACATGCATTTATGGAAATAATTATCTGAGGACCTGGATGTTGTATGCATTTGTTGGATCAGATTCTGAAATCCATAACAATATATTATATATATATATATATACACACGGACACGAACTACACGGTGCAATAGATGATAACCAAGATGATAGGAGATGATAACCAGCCATATGTGGATCACTCATCTGTGGATCACTCATTTTTGGATTTTCAGATTCGATGTCAACATGAAGACCGATCAACAATGTGCTCTCTGTAAAAAAAAACCCTTTGAACAATGGTCAACAAACTGTTTTGTTGGGATAAAAATGTGCTGAAAGCATTGACTGTGCCAGCTGTGCCACACGAAATGATGATGTTCGAGTTGTAATAGTCAAATAGTATGTTCTGAATACAGATTGTTCAGACATTTAGCCCTTTAGATCTAATTGAACCCTTTAGATAATAAAAGACTAATTGAACTTGATCAAAATAAATCTGTACAATCATGTCTGCCACCTGAACCTGCTCCAAGCTCTGAGGCACACGCCTTGAGTTATAAAGAACATTGTGTGGTCTGTAAACAACATGCCATACATGACAGCGAGAGAGCAGGGGGTGACATTATTACAGCAAGGACAAACAACTTCCAAAAGTGTATGGAAGGGATTTCTTCAGGACGCAAGGATGAATGGTCTACTGAAGTTTTGGCTCGAATCATGTATGCACAGGATTTGTTTGCTACAGATGCAGTGTACCAGCAGGCTCGTAGCGGGAACGTCCGAAGCACAAAACAAATTCCAAACGAGCAATGTGCGGCACGGGATAGCAGCCGCAAGCGAAAAAGGGAAGGCCGGCCACATGACGCAGAGAGACGACGAGCTTTCACAAAAGCAGCCCAGTTCCTACAACAAAACGATGATGAGTGAAATACAATCACGAGCCTGAATGATAAAATGTCAGACTTTCTCAGTGACTGATTTACCAACCACATGGATTTACCCACATTAAACCAAAACCATTGAATCATTTTGGTGACAAAATTAGTGCGACTGAAATCCATGGTGGTATAGGGGGCGTGTTTTTTGTGGAGTTCTCCCGGAGCGTTCTGATGTGGAATGTAAAACACCAAAATGATCGACATGACCTCCTGAGTTGATTCGGCTAATTAACTACAAAAAAATCCATTATAATTCCCACGTTTTGAACGCACACCATGTTAAGGTGTACAGGGCAACTTAGTATGTCCTTCAACCACGGCATGGCATTCCAATGACAAAATAAACAACAAAAAACAATGATAACATTGTAACAAAGCATATATTAAGTAGTACTTACAATAATCATAGCATCACATGGCAAAAATAATGAGCATATATAAATAACCCCCGTGTTGGCCACAAGCACATCTGGTGTTGGTGAAAGGCAAGCAAATGCTCGAGCTGTGCAGCGGACGGGTATGTAACAGGGTTGCGAAGACCAATGATAATTTGGTCCATCAGACCATCGGGTCCACTCGTCAATTCAAGTCGACATCCTGAGTGTTACTGGAACTAGAATATGATTATGACACCTTCATAATTATGACACCCCGAGGATGCGTCACGTGTCCATTGTTTTCGGGAAATTATAATTATCAACCAATGAAAATCAAATGCTTTTCATTAATTGCTAATTTAAATATTTCTAATGTAAAAACCATGTAATAATATGATAAACTGATAAAATTGTCTTATTTCAACATAATTGATTAAACGTGATATTTCTGGATAGTGGGAGTCAAGATCTTTCATTCGTTTATGCATATTGCCATAGTTTGGTGAGAAAAAAAAAAAAATTTGTGTTTCACCTTGTAGGTGGAAATAGCATTTTTAAAATAAATTGAAAAATATATGTTCCCCGAATTATATTTTGGTAACCTTGTTATATGTTGCCTAGGGGATGTCATAACATAATACAGGTTTAAAATATATATAACAATTAGTGGTGGGTCAAACCATTCAGCTCCTGGAGTAAACTCGGCAAAGGCACAACACACCTGACACACTTGCACATCCACAAGGAACACACCAATCACCAGGGACACCCACACAATACCACCCCCCCCCC
>CM068952.1:204579497-204589861 GCA_035128595.1 Eptatretus atami
CTACCTCACCCCACCACCTCCTTGGTACTTTTGACTAATTTTCACCAGATTTTATACACGTATACTACACATACGTACAAATAAGCTTTGTAAGTTTAAATCTGATATCTTGAAAAGTTACTGAGGTTTGGTCATAATACATTCACAAAAACATCCTATTTGATTATCATGGAGTGAAATTGTTGTCACGGACACCGCTGACATGAGAAAAAGACGGACTTGATCGTTCTGATTTTTGGTGAACCAGGTCTGTGACCCAACATGTAAATCCTGTTCATATTTCAAGTCAATCGGATGAAAATTGATGATTTTATATGACATTGAACTTTGACCCTTTGAGCTTTATGCCTGGTGTTGGCTTCATGGTTAGGGGTGGCGGGCTTTGGATCCCAGGGTCCTGAGTTCAAATCCTGAGTTCAAATCCCGCTCAGCTTGAATTAATACCAGGTGGGGTTAACTCAGCCTGTCATCCTTCCAAGGTTGGCAAAATGAGTGCCAGCATGCTGGTATACTGTGTCGGAGTGGTGACCCATCCAGGATTGTGCCCAATAGCCAAGGAGACTGTTTAAGCAGCACCAATGCTCTGCACAGAGTATGGTCCCAATCTCCTCTCCTCCTTTGAACTTTTGACCTCAAAAATGATTGATGAGTAAACCAATTCAGTGACCCAATATTAAATTTCTGTTCAACCGAGCAGAGTACCCACCCTCCGGGTGACTGGAGATTGTTACTTGCTGAGAAAAGTATCGTCTGTATACCACAAGAAGACTCCATAGATGTTAGTGTGGTGGATATCTACAGGGGTTTAACGGGTACACAGGTCTCAATGGTCAAAGGATTGTAAAAGTCAAATTAATCCAAAGGGTCTATGGGCCTTTAGCATTTTAAGGGGTCTAAATATCCAAAGGGTATTTTCCAATAGTTAGGGTCTACAGGTTTAAAGAGTGCAAATGTCTTCAGGAGTCTAAGGGGTTGAAAGCATTTTAAAAGACTTTAAGGGGTCTAAAATGATCTAAATGGTCGAGGGATCAAAGCTATCTAAAGGGTCTAACGGGGTCTAGAAAGTTCTAAAGGGTCTCAAAGCTTTTAGGGTCTTCGGGGTCCAATAGTTCTCATGGAGTCGATAGGGTATACAGGGTCCTAGAGTTCTAAAGGGTGTTATGGG
Organism: Eptatretus atami; assembly: GCA_035128595.1. Classification (NCBI taxonomy): domain Eukaryota; kingdom Metazoa; phylum Chordata; class Myxini; order Myxiniformes; family Myxinidae; genus Eptatretus; species Eptatretus atami. The sequence goes on from CM068952.1 coordinate 204,580,663, forward strand.
TGGGTCTAAGCCTGTCCCTTTATGAGCACGGCCGGATCAGATGACAGAAGCAGGTGTCAGCTTTGAAATGAGCAGATCAATGATGGGGAGGATGTCTCGAGAGTTGTTCCAACTGGGTTTGACTCACTCAAGGAACTTGCAAATATATAGGAGACTGTTGATAATGACTTCATACTTAGAACCACCTTATTCTGAATTCAAATTAGCCAGGTCAAGACTGTCCATCGACCACCGTGACATGTTCGTCCACAAAAGCTGCCCAACAGCATTCAAAATTCGATTGAAACGTAAAGAAACCCAATCAGATCAACTTCACCAATCAAATCAGGAAACTGTGGCCGGGTCCAGTTATATGAAGAGTCCAACATATCGACTTCCAAGAGAACCAGCGATGGAGAAGCGCGTATGCTTTACCTCGGATCAGGAAGGTCATTCAGCCATTAAATAAAAAAAACATCGCCTCAAAAAGGGAACCGTGATAGAAGATCGTCATGGGACCCACGAGGGTAACCCCTGCTCTAACAGGGATGACATTCAGAATGAAGAGCAAATATCGTAAGTTAGAGAAAAGTTTCTACGGTTGTTTTTGCCCACAAAGGTATTAGGAATAAGGAGGCCCTATCTGACGACAAAACTACTGGAAGATATAAAAGAGATGAACCGAGAGCATGACCTCCATGATCCACAAATCAGTAACACGTCAACACTAAAGTGGAGGCCGATACAGAAATCTGGCGATTCCATCGGTTTTCATGCGGCTGGGAGGCGGCTTGTAAGACAAACCATTGGTGTCAATCCCGTGATCTATTCAGAAGCGACTCTCCTTGGCCATGGACTCCGAGAAGATGACACAACGATGGGAGAAAACAGAAGACGGTACCAGGTCAGTATGGTTTACCTGTCCTCAGTTTCCACCAATTATATCGCTGAGAAGTAACAAGACGACGTCAAAACCAGGTACCAGCAGATGCAATTGTATTTGTTTGAATGAGTGTCAAGCTTGTTGTGCACTGCTCCTTCGCAGTGCCATATCCAGGTGATGCATGACGTCATCACCGGGCGCTGACGGAAGGGAGTACTCCGTTTTTACTCCGTTTGTTTTCCTGTTTGTCCAAGCGATATCTCAGCCATCCTTTGAGCAAGGAAGCTGAAATTTGGAGACAAACCTGAAGATGTGCTTTGGCAAAAATAGCATTTTATTGTTTGATTCATCAATTAATTAACTACTTAATTATCGATTTCATACTTATTTATTTCCTTTCTCATCTGGGCAATATCTCCGACACCTTTTGAGCTGGGAAGCCGATATTTGGACACGACGGTGAACAAGAGATTTGGCTATAAAAGGGTATTTTTGATTAATCAATCGATTAATTATTCATTTTTCAATTAATTACTTAGTTTTCAAAAAGTTAAAACGGATTCGAATGAAACGGTGGTGGTTTTGGTAAGCAGCTTTAGCCAATAAAGAAATTAATTATTTTATGATTATTATTTATTTATTTAAATTAATCAAATTAATCAATTATTGTTCACCGCTCCCTCCTAATTCAGTCTCCACGTGCTGCACGGCGGCATCGCCAGGTGCCGAGGATGCCGCGGCAATGTCGCACGCTGTAGGATATATTTATTTATTTATTTGGCATGGGGGCGGTATCCTTTGAATGTACCTCGACTTGTTGATGATTATTGTTTCTTTGTTTGTTTATTGGTCCTTAGTAATGCACATTAAAGCTCAGTGATATTTGATCAGCAGGATCGACACAGCAAGACGATTTCTTATTACACAGATGTGGATTATGATGCAGACAAAGAAACGAGCTCGTCAGCACAGCACCCAAACAAGAAGAGGAGGAAGGGCTCGAGTCGCACTGAGGACCAGGGAGCGGATTACCTATTGGAGGACATATGTTCAGAAAATGACAGCGACAGCCTGTAAGACCAGATTCCGGTCCCTTCTGACATTCCAGATGGATCTTATTCAATCGGACAAGTAAACCGACACCGATTTGGATATCTGTGAATCATCGATTTCATGACTATTTCTCGACATGAATGGAAGATTCGTAATCTGAAATTGCCTCGACTTAACGTGCAGAACATTTACCGATCGTGAGTTATCTTTATTTACCATGCGAATTGTAATAAAGATCTGATGTACGTTCCACAGTAGGTAATAAATGGTATATAACTCCATATTTGACGCATCAGGTGGAATTGATGTGACAAAAACAATCGCAATTGGTTTTGATGTAATTTGGAGATATTAGATTAGTTACCAGGAAGAATGACTCTAATCAAATTTACGATCCTGAGTTCTGGTAATTAGCGACTCACTCCCCGCTTCGGGGTGGACAATTAAAAAAAAACAGCAGACATTCAGTTTTTGGACTTCTGGTGACCATTTAAGATCACGGTGGCCACATCGGATTTTTCATCGAGCGCAAATTTACTCAAAAATGAACTACTTGTGCATAATTCCAGCAGATGGTTGGCAAATAACTGTATCCAGGCACATGGAATCAATATCCGAGCCAAACAAATCCTTCAAAAGTCAGATTTAATGGCATCGGTGGCAAGTTTTGATTTTGGCCACCACGTTGAATTTGAGTCAAAATTCAGGATGGGTGACCCCCTCCACTAAACTGAAAGTATATAGTATTCGGGTGACGGAACCGCCGAGATAAATTTGACAGGGAAAAAGTGAGAGTTTTTCCGATGTTGTGCCCTGTCTGAAGGGATATGAAAGGTGAAAGGGCTCTAAAGGGCTAAATGTCTGAAACGTATGTTCCAATAGTCCAATGTTTCTCATATGGGTCAACCAAGGCTTCACCGACATAGGCCACGAAGTGAAACAAAGACCCAAAGAAAAGTTTGTAAGACACATCGAGAAACAACACCGCGGGCGCCGTGCAAGATGTTGACGACCCACCGTGATGCGGTAGTCCGTAACCCGTCCGCCGCAGCCCTCGCTGATGGACGGTGGGTCCTCCAGTGTGGATCTCGAGCTGCTCAGGACGTGAAGGAAGATCTCCCCACCGTGGCTGCACAGCATGTGTCCCACCACCTTGGTGCCGGACTTGCGCGGTTGTTCGAGCATCACGGAGCGGCCTGGCATGACCACGCAAAAGGGACGACGGTGAGAGTACATGATCATTGTCATCGTTGTCATTTCAAACCCGAAGGATGCGAGTTGAGGCAAATGACAATGATGTAGTCTATCCCCAGTTGCTTACAATCAAAACAAATTTGAGGCCTACCAAAGCAGAAGGGTCAATTTGATGTTTGATTTGTTACAAATGAAAACATTAAAAGCTAAATCGATGGATGTTCAAAAACACCAGAATACATCGTTCACTTCCACAATCCCAGGGACAAACCGAGATGGACATTCAGGAATGTTTTCTACAAAACAAGGTGTATAACTACCCAGGTGTTACCAATTCCTTCATGCTATCATTATATTGAGTCGTTCCTGACGACGAATGTCTGATCACTTGCATAGCATTGCGAGAATCACGTGACTTCACACTTGTTCCTCCATTTCACGAATGACCTCCTTCAAGCAACTACACACCCCATTCACTCCACGGCCAATGGCACAATTCTCTACTCGTCTCTCAACTTCCAATCTCAGTCGTCTTCTTCCCGGGCAAAGAATACAAATCACACTTCCACCGCCATCTCTCCGAACTCTCATCGTAACACCGTAACGGAATGTGCCTCAAACGACCTCATTGGAGTCCTCCTTCAACAACACCCGATTCCTTCTCGTTTCAAATGAGCTCCAAACCGCAGTTCAACCTCTTTCCACATCCAGCACGTTCTTATGATATCCAGCCGAATTATACTCTTATGATATAGAAGTTAACGAGGGATTAATTATTCAGTAGTTATATGCTAATGAGCGTCAGCATAAGTGTTTGTAAACGCCGAATAGAATCAATCACAATCGGATGGATGTCCAGTTCAATTCCCCGTCACCCTTCATCCTCATGTCATCTATTTCTCCCATCTCACATCCGCGTTTCATCTTAAATCATCCCCACTGTACTTTTGTATCATGAACCACACACGAAGAATGGCTGTTCCATACGTGTTACAACGGAGCCTCTCGGACATGTTTTAGCGACATGGCTTCAATGTGCGTTACCTTACACTCCACACCCGCACAATGGAGCTGTCTGTCTCTGTCTCGTACGTATGCACACAGTCATTCTCCGTTTGTCTTGTGTACCTGACTCAGTCTGCCAAGGGTAAGTTAGTATTGAGAACAACCGTGGAGATCGTTACCGCCCATTAAACACGCCAATCGGTCGTCTCGATTTCTTTACAATTCCATTTTCACTTCCCATGTCCCATCCCCATTTTTGGTGGACAGGTTGGGTGTGTGACCACGAAGAATCGGTGCGGTTTTGGTGAAGATCTGGATGAGTGGTGGGTGTGCCGCGCCCTTCTCCTGTAACTCGAGATTTAAAAAAAATTAACAACATTTTACCGTTCAGAAGGAAGTTGGTCAAACACGAGGATGGCCTGCTGTTCACATCGACGGGGGAGATTCTGTAAACCCCAGTACAGTAATGCAATTCTGCGTGGAAATGAATCGACACCAAGTTAAACCAGAAACAAACTGCGGGAAAACGAGTAAAACCGACGAGTGTCACGTAGGTGTGCTCAGCGTGATGAGTCGCCACTAACCCACGTTGTTCGTCCGTGGTGTGCACCATTTGAGGGTCACCGTGTCCTTTGTCATGCCGTCCTTGCTGTTGGAAGACATGAGGCTAGCATCTCCTGAAAAGGGGTTGGGGGAGGGGGGAACGGAGGCAAAATGGAACAAATTGATTGGGCAGATGTAGCCACACCGAGCTGGTAACAACAAACCCACTGGACTCGCACACAAATGGCGAAAGGTTCGAAGCACGTTCATGTTTGATCGGATCAGTTGAAGACAAACCTCTGGGTTGATGTGCCTCTGATAGTGGAGCGGTGCAAGTTCCATCCAAGGGGGTCGGTGAAAATAACAAACATAACGGAACAATCATTGAACCATCGACATTGACATCAAGGTCTGAGCAACCAAGAAAGGCCCGATAAATTGACGGGAAACAACCCCCAAACCAAACACGAGTTGTGGAGGGAGCGGGGCATCACCGATCTTGAAGAGCTCAGCGTGCGCTTCGCGGTGGTGCAGTAGCTCCACATCGTAGTTGGCGGAAGTGTTCGCATGCTGTTCTTCCTGTGGGCATTCCGGGTTTGGTGGAGAGATGAGAATACCAAGTTTGAGGTGGCGGAGGGTGATCGGCCGACCGGGTTTGGTGGGGAGGGTGATGGGCATGTCAGCTTGGGAGAGTGGTGAGTGGACCGTGAAAAGTGTGAAGAGGGGTGGTTGTGGGGATGGTGATGGTGGTGGGCATGGTACGATGAAGCAACTTCGGCTTTACCAGAAGCACCAGAGACGGTGGTACAAGAACAAAGGAAGGACAGAACCAAAATGGAGTGAAGTCGATAGCGCGCCATCGCAAATCCCCCACGCTTCCCACCAAAAACAATGTCGAAAGACGGGAAAAAGTGACCCAATATCAAATTTGAGTTTGAAAAAAAAATTCCCGTTTGACCCAAGTGACCCCCCACCCTTTGGGGTAAGAACCGGCGATAACATCCAAAAACATCGTAACATTTCACATGTCCCCCAATGTTGATTACACATACAAAGTTGCGTTAAAGAAGTTTTGAAAAATAGAATTTTTTGGTATTTGACCTTTTGACCCCACCCCAGGGGGCGGAGCCAAAAATGATGCTGCTCTTGCACCTTCTTGCCATGTGGTGATCGTAAAACCAAGTTTGGTGAAATTTTGCCCAACCGTGTAGGAGGAGGTAGCATGACGGATGGACCGACTGAGCAGATGACGACATCCCCCGTTTCTTTCAAAATGCATGGCGGTAACAAGCTCAAGAGTAAACATTTCAATAAGATCCGTACACACCGATACCTTCATGGGGATGTTTGTGATGGTCGTGAAGGCGAGGTCGAAGTGCTGCTGAACCAAAGTGGTGAGCTTGGCCGAGAGGTAGCGCCCGGCCCGCACGCTGTGCACCTCGCTCGACAGCACGGGAGAGATCTGCGCACGCACGGTGGCGGCACGGATCGAAATGGTTGGCCAGAACGAGACCGACCGGTACGGGTGTCGTCCCTACACGACCATATTGATCCGAGACCGAACGATTCCCCGATATAAACCAAACAGATTTCAAGACCAGAGTTCGTGATCACCACCATTACATGAGAAAAATAAGTTTCATTCTACACTCGCCCGGTTCGGCACAACGATTCAATTTCACAGCAGCCGGTTAGTGGACCTCCAGTACCCTGAGGTCATGATACAGAAGGTACATACCTCTCGACGGGCACGTTCCACAATCATCGAGTCGTCACTCACGGGGAACACGTTTATAAACACGAGCTCACAGCTCTGGATCTGCATCAGGCTGAGAAACAAGTCAAATCAAATATTAAATCATCTTTCTACAAAAAAGCATTTCATCAACGATTCAGGATAAGGTTTGAACGTTTAGCTCGTTAACCCACGGGACCAATCCCTTGACGTGCATTTACACTCAATTTTCACTGCACTATGCCGTGCAGGCCTCACCTGCACCACCAGGCCACGGGTGTTCCTTCTTAGCCTCTTCAGGTTAAATCCTGTTCATCGAATCGACTTCTTGAATCTCTCCTCACTTACTCTTCTCTCCAAACTTTCAAGACAACACCCCGCAACAGTCTCGTGTCGTCCGTACCCGTCCACGATCTCTTCTGCTCTTCCCGACTTTGCCCCCTTTCCGTATTGTTCGTCCATCTCCTGCCTGGACCCCACAACCCTGTCGTTGTTAGGTTTACCAGCTGCGTGTTGTTGTACGCAACCTCCACAAGATTGCCGGGTCGCCACTCCGACACAGGATACCAGCGTGCTGGCACTCATTTTGCCGACCTCGGAAGGATGACGGGCAGAATCAACCCCACCTGGTATTAATTCAACAGCCGAGGGGGATCCCAAGCCCACCACCCTAACCATTAAGCCAACACCAGGCATGTGCCAACTCCACCAGTTATAAATTCCAGGATATTACACAGCACACTGAACTTACACCACCCAACACTCCCTCACGTTCAATGTACAATCGTGGCACTCATCAACATGGAGGTTAAAACATGCATTCCACAATCACAGGATTCAACCACAAACACCACAACCGTCCCGGAGAACACGACAGCACCTCTGCAAACACGCGTACGGGCGGTACCTGTCGGAACCAGCGGCGAGTTTGTTGTTGTCCTGCAAGGCTCCCATTACCGTCTCCTCCAACATACGGATACTGTTATCGCTGGAAGGTGGAAACAAACAACAAAGTACACTTGACCGTCGAACTCGACACCACACAGGCCAAGGGAAAACATTTCCACAACATATTTAAACCACACGCCGGGCACGTACCTTCGTGCTGACATGAGGCACACGATACGACCTCGGTTCCCCACGCGATCGGCATGCTCCAGGAGGCGCGTTCTGGCCGAGTGCTGCATCTCGCTACATTGGCAAAGCACCTCGACGGCCGCCAGCAGGCCGTGCGCAACTCCGACATACTCGTTTCCATCTCCCACGGCGTCGGGAGGCCCCACGGTGGCCAATGCTGCCGCAAGCTGATGGGAGACGGGGATCCATCGGTGCGTGCGGAATACAAATCCAACACCAGCGGACCTCGGGCACTCGACCTTCACGACTACGGGACACAATCAAATTCACGAACATTCCAGAAACATTTGCCACTAAACTTACTCAGGCATTCCCAAGAAGCCTCAAACTGTTAAAACAAAGACTCTTGCCTCAAACTACGATCAAAACAAAATGGTGACCGATGAGATGGTAATACAAAGCAAGTGACCATGATGGACCCAGAATAGCACAGCTTGGGAAAGTTATAACGGAGTAATCAGCTTGATGACATTTGGATCCTGGGTCCATGACCACATGTTGAACATCCGTGAACAATGCAGAGAGATGAAACAACAAAAAGGCCTTCATAAGGCAAGGAGCAAGAGGTTGCTACATGGGTGTCCAATTACGTGCACATGGTACATTGAATCATGCGCTGACGTAGTTGCTTTGAATCAACTTGCCTTCTCTTACTGGAAAGCAAACCAAACTGTAGACAACCTCAGCTCATTCTGAAAAGTCCACACCAAGTGTGTCTGCTCAGCCAGAAAAAAAAAACATCATCTGTCCAACGTCAACGATTACCTTTCAAGCTTGTCTCCCTCCTCTGCAACCTGGTGGTGCCTTGCTAAGTCTGTCTCGGGTGTGTGCTCCCCTTTCCGTCCCTTCAAACGGCACCACAGCCGACTCTGGTCGTGAGAAGGCCGAATGCCTCAATTCTGTGTTTGCTTCCAAATCCTGCGTCCCCAAGCCCTCCACTCTCTGTGCCCACCACCTCATTCTCGGTACACATCCCTCCCTGTTGTACCAAACTGCTCCTGGACTCTGTCTTTTGCACCTGAGAAGGTGGAGAAAGTTCTTTCAACCCTCGACTCTGACTCCACTACTGGACCAGACGGCATCAGCTCACGTGTCCTAAAACCTGCTCCACTGCTCCTGCACATCCTCTCTGCCCTTTTCACCCTGTCATTTGCACTCAGTCATCTTTCACCTTCTTGGAAATCCACCAACATCACCGCACTACATTAAAAAAGGTGCAAAAACGGATCCACTTAACTGCAGACCTTTCAGATTACTTCCGATCAGCAAGGTCATGGAGTCCATCATCGCAGTCGATATGAAATCCTTCCTTTTCTCCAACAACCTTGTACATGCAATGTCAGGCAGGAAGGAGATCAGGGCCATCTCTCTCGGAGGTTTGACACAGTCTGGCATCCTGCCTTGCCTACTCTCCAAACTCTCTGCCTATGGTATCCCAGAACTCCACACATGGATTACTGGCTTCCTCGACTCTCGTGGACAACACGTGGCTCTCAACGGAACCCTTTCTTCTCCTCTCCATGTCAACACTGGAGTGCCCCCAGGGGTGGAAATTAACGGCCGCCCGGTCGCCAATGGTGCCTAACTTTTGTGCTGGGCGGGTACACGATACTGCCTTACCTGCCCGGCTGGCGAATCACCGGTGATTCCTGTTATTTTGTACAATTTGT
>CM068952.1:204605621-204620362 GCA_035128595.1 Eptatretus atami
TTATATTTAAATAAACGCTTGGTCAGTTAATGTTCTTAGCCATGTCCTTCTCATACTCTCTTTGGCTTGCCGAGTTATTTTCTTCACTTGCCTCGTTTACCGTCCGATAGTGATATAACTCTAACTCATGTCCTGTTATTAAACCTATAAATGCCTTCTGCTTCGCCTTCATAGCATTCCTTATTCTCATTACTTCAACCCACCCGGTCTCTTCTTTTATGTTTTACACCTCATGGAATATAACTTACTCCTGGCACTCTAACACATTTGCTCCTGAAGGTTTCCCATTTCTCTGATGAGGATTGTCTTTTGTTAGAGTCTGCCACTAATCACCCAGTTCCTCCTCAGCATACGCTCAAAGTTTGCTTCCTGAAAATCTAATAGCCTTACCCTAACTATCCTAACTCTGACTCAAAGAAATGTTGTAACACAACCAAATGTTTGGTCACTTGCCGAATGGCTCCCGACCTCCACCTCCTCCACCATATTGGGATCGTTACTAAAAGAATGAAATCACGCACCCCCTCGTGGGCTTATCTAACAAACTGGTTAAAAAAGAATCCTGGCTAAAAAGGAAATCCTCATCCGCTCTTCCCTTTCCTGTTCCTGACCAAATATAGCCCTGGCGAAGTTAAAATCCCCATCATCAATACCCTTCCTTACCACATGCCCTTTTGAATTCTCATTACTATCTCTTTCCTCTTCTTCATCACCCAGAGCCCTATAAAAACATCCTTCCAATATCTTACGTTTGTACAATCTCTAATCTCAACTCCACACAGAATCCAACCATTTATTCTTCCTAATGTTCATCCTTTCTCTTGAATGTACCTGTCCTTTACCAGATTGCTACTCCAATCTTATTCTCATCCGATCACACCAATACATCCTTGAGCATTCTAATCCTGTCCTCAGTTATCCCGTCCTTAAACACGTCTCACTCACGCAACTATATCGTATCCGCCGCTACTACTTTGGCTTCAAGCTCTTCCCATCTTATTATTTAAACTTCTGGCATTGGTATAGAATATTTAAACTTTTCCATTCCTGAAGTCCTATTTCCTGCCTGCCTCACTTCATCATAATTACTTCATTCAAAGTTCCTTTCCTGAATACCTTCTCCACCCCTCCGCTGACACTAAAAAATCCTGAATCCTTCTCAATTCCCACACAAACCTTGCTGCCCATTTTCTATTGAACATCCGGACCATCCTCCGGAAACACTCCTCCTGCAATGAGTTACAACATCCGGCCCAATGAACCCCCAACATCCCAACAACAGTTCACGTCCCCTAATGACCACACTACTCTCACCACCACACATGGTGAAATTTCGTGTAATCCATAGGCAAAATGGAATAACAATCAAGACACGTCGTTATACGCAGACACTACATGACCGATTGCCTTAAACTCACTTTCGGTCGTGAGTGTGGGACAAAAATGATGAACATCAGAGAGGCCAGGACACATCCGTTGGAGGTGTGCTACTCCTCATGGGGGCCATTTGACCATCCGTGTTGTGGTAATATCTCCGTCTTCAACCAGAAATGGTGTTATCGATCACTTAGGGAGTTTCCTCTATACCCATCGGTCGACATCTCTGGAAGTCATTCAGTGGGAACTACGATCGATTATTTGTGAAATCCAGGAAACAGCGTACGGACAGGGGGTCGAGAGGGGTCAGGGGGGTACGCTGCATCAGCCAGAGCTCTCTATAATGTTTTAAACAGTCCACTGAAAACTAAACGTGTAAAAAATAGAGAAAGAGAAAGGTGGGGGTGGGGGTCCCATTCCGGTGTTTACTTCATGGTTTATGGTGGTGGGTTTTGGGATCCCGATCATGAGTGCGGTTGAGTCTGCCTGTCTCCTTCGGGTCAGCAAAATGAATGCCATCTTACTAACCACAGAGTAATGGTCCAATGTATGTAGTTATAGGTAAGTATATGTAGTATGTTATGGGGCCATCCTGAGGTTGTTGCTCAGGGTTGTGCTGGCCTGACGCCCCTGGTATAGATATTGTTACGATCTGGCAGCCATCGAGCCTCAACATCGAGTCCCCGTAGATCAGTTATTTTGTTAAGTTATGTGTATAGTTATAATCCATCCCTGTTCTAAATGGGTGTTAAATGTACGTGCCTGGAATTATCTAATCGTTAGGATTTTTAACATCACCAACCCAACCACAAACACAGCCCTCTGCTGGCGGCATTGTCAGCGTCTTCACGCGCTCGCCGCATGCAGCGTGTGTGGATCATTGCCCCAGTGGTTCGTTCGATGTGTGGATTTCACACCAAAATATGTCAACAAAGCGTTTCGCTTGGCTGTCGCACCAAAATAACAGGTATGCGTTCATGTCACCCAATAGGAGCAGCCACGGACGAAGCGGACGCGCGCCCGAAAAGTGATGAGAAAGATTAATATGATTCAGAGTGCTCAGGGGACGCCGCGTCTGATCTGGGTCTGCGGTGGCTGCATCACGTGATCCCGAGGCGTCTCGTCTGGCGCATTGCTGCGGCGGTCGACCATATAACTCGGGAGATGGTCTCGTCGCCTGTTGCGAGCCGGAGGAGCGCAACGCCCGGCGTACCTCCGTACTGTGCTGAGTGCCTCATGTTGCGGTTCGAGTCCCGTACCAAGATCGTCGAGAACACACGAGCTGGAGACATGGTCCAACTAGCTTTCTTTTCCCTCACCCCGTCTTCCTCCGAGTGAAGGTGGCAAAAGAACCTCGAGGTCACCTCTAGCTGGGTATTTCGTGTGTCGTGTGTGGTCCTTGGCCCGTTATAAGAACCAACGTGTACGTGCTTTCTCTTGTCATTGTACATTGTATTTTCTATATCGTGAAACTCGCTCTGTGCTTCCCCCCGATTATTGTAAAATAAAATATCCCATATGTTATGATGTACCAGTCGTTTTGTGCTCTTTTATTAGCTAGACGGGCGTGTGAGGAAATACCAGGCGTTAATGCTTTGGACGACGTGCCCTCGGGAACATCCGCATCGGGTTACACACGGCGAGCCGGTAACAGCTCGTCCGCTCGAGCTCCGAGGTGTGAATTCCGGTAGCTTTGCCACGTGGGTATCTAGGTATCTTGAAGTTGGCAATTAACCCTACTCATGCGGGACGAAGTATTGGGTTCAGGTCCTGTAAGGGACCCGTGGCTCTGGAGGTACCGAGGGTCACGACCTACAATTCCCGGGTGTTCGTGGAGCCGACTCTACTGCTCCCCCTAGCGGTCGGATCGCCACCGAAACCCGGCGCCACAAAATATTAACTGAACTCTTCGTTCAAGCTTTGCATCGCTCCTCATGTCATGGCAGCTGTGACGAGGACCTGTCGTGTAGATGCCATGTTGAACATCGGTTCTTCGTCACATCTCACACCAGCAGGCTCTCCAACAGTTTGCTGCCAAACTAACATCAGGCTGAGTCGGGAATTCGAACTCGGGTACACAGCTTCTCGTGTGTGAACGTATTCCAAGGGCATCTCCGATGTCTGGCATCGCACAGCCCTGCTCGATGAAGACCAAACTCATCATTCCTCCTCACACAGATTACAACCTCATTGAGGTGTATCGCCTAGCTCCATGGCGTTCTCCTTTCCCGTTTCTATTTCATTTTAAATGTATAAACGAGAACACATAATATACTTTTATACCGAAAAATAACCGGATAAAATTTGAATACAAAACACGTACTGTACTCAAGTACATCGCAGACGAGCAAATGACGTTGCGTCTTTAACGCCCAAAGAACGTCCGTGACTTGCTTGCCTAAGGAGATAGTTATAAGGATTTTTTTAATTTAATAATTGCGGAAATTTATGTTATTAAAAGCATTCAATTGTGCCCGTTACGGATATATATGAACTGTGTGAGGGAATCGTTCATCGGCCCGTCACGAGGCGATCCAAGATGGCGGCGTTTCCGGGGACTTTGTTTGAAGAAAGTCGAGGCGGGGCGAGAGCGCGACGAGATAACCCGGGAAATCGCTCGGGGCTTCGTGTCGTGCGTCGGTTTCAGAATCGCCGGTGGACAGACGGGTGTTTGAGGTTTTATCATCATTACAGTAAGGATTGTCATCATGTTATGTGAACTCGGACGGGAGGGAGATTTCTCTTACGGGGTCGGTGAGCGGCACGAATAGGCTGTTAATCCGATAACCGGCACACAATGCTGCCGTGCTTAAAGTCACATTGTGAGGTCTACCCGAGGAACGCACACAATGCTGCAGCTTTAAAGTCACATTGTGAGGTCTTACGCCATAAACCGCCCCCCAACAAAAAACAAAAATGGGGGGGCCCCCCCCTGCGTGCTTTAACGTCTACATTGTGAGGTCTTGACCGAGAACAGCAAAATGACCTGACCATGCTTTAAAGTCTACATTGTGACGTCTTCACACCGAGAACGCGGCACACAAATGCCTGCCGTGAATTGAAAGTCTACATTGCGAGGTTTTACCGATAACCGGCACACAATGCCTCCGTGCTTTAAGTCCAAATTTCGAGGTCCTTTAAACAGCCACAGTGAAGAGGAAAGCGTGTCGTTGCCCATCTCTCGACGATGTACTCTGGGATGGCAGCAGACCCCCCGGCACGCACCCTGTGGCTGTACGATCGGTTACCTTGAGTGTCTGTGGTAACAGAAGTAGCATTACTCCTTCAAAGCTGTTTAAACTGGAATTAATTCCCGACTCGACGTAACCGCGCTGTGGTGTTTCACAGACGGGGGCGTCCGCATGCACGTAACTTTGTCTCTGGACTGGACGTTAAGCGGGTGTTCTATCTGCTTGTAGTATGGTGGACGTTATGGATCCCTAAGTGTTTTGTGATAGGAGGTGAGAGCACTACGGCGCCGTAAACTAATTCTAAGCTTCTGCGCCAATAGGTCCAGCCAATTTGCCAACTCAGGCCTCGCAGTCTGTTGTGAAAGATTGGGCATAACTTCCTGCTCGCGAACCCAAAATAGGTGGGAGTAATTGCCGGCTGTCCGTAGTCGTATTGAGTCGAGTCGTTAGTAGCACATTGGAACATACTATCCTCGCAACTAACGAGCCTTAGCGAGAGGTATGATACTGGTCGGACCATCTCCTCTTTCAGTATCTGAACGAAAGAATATATAACATCCCTTGCTGACAGCTCCGTTGTATCCAACCCATGAGAATCACAATTCACCAATATGCTCTGACACCTAAACAGCTTGGGATGTTTTTTCTCACCAAATAATCCTTCGAAATTTCCGAGGTGCTCCGTTCCGTCCGAGCGACCCGTCGACCGACGACAGTTTTGAATGCCACAAAACGGTCTACGTGCTGGACACTCGTCTCGAATGCCGTGCCAGCAAGCAGAGCTGACCGACGTTTCAACCAATGGCGCGTTCCAGGGATCATCCCTCTGGCACCTCATTGGCCAATCGTGGGCGTCGTCGTGGAGCGCCTGGAACTGTCGGATCCTGTACGATATATTCCCGACCAAGAAGGTACGCCCGAACTCACGTGCTTCGGTTCCAAAATTCGCATTCTCATTTTAATTTCTCCTAACGTCGGTTGTCCACGTTTCGGTTCGATTCCTGTCAGTGACTGAGACGCTCGACACTGAACCGGTGGAACGGGAGGATCAATCCTGCAGCAGTGAGTCCCCCTTGGTTTCCAATGGAAATTGGCATCTGTCATTTTGTACGTGATGTGTCCCATCGTGTACCAAACCGTAAGCGTTAATTTATTTAATTTCTCGGTTGTGTACATGTCGAGCTTCATGGAGGACTGAACACATAGAAGGGTCAGAGACAGTGAGAGAGAGGGTGACTTGGGGGGGGTGATGTAGGGAACCACCCAACAACAGAGTTGAGGGACAAAAATCGGGAGCCGGGCAAATAGGGATGGGGTAAGAAGGAGAGGACAATGTGGAGTATGGAGGAGACGAAAACTAATGACAGATGTGGAAGGACATTGAAACCTGGAAAGAAGTGGACTTTGTGAGGGTTAGCAAGGTAAAAAGATAAATGGTTGGATTGGTGATCCTGAAATCTGAATTTTGGGAGTTTCACAAAAAGTGGTTGATGGTGACTGTGTGTGTCTGCACAAACAGGGGTGAGGAAGGATGTGGGTTGAGGGGGGGGGCAAAAGCACGGAAGATCAGAGGGTGAATACAAAGAAATGGGCGGTATATAGACCAAAGAGATCATGGACCTGTCGCGAGGAGTGTCGATGCCCATTGAGATCATCTCAATCGCGAAGATTCCAAGATCTTGAAAGCTCTTGTTTCCTTGGCGTCAAGCTCAGCAAGGTGTGAGGCCGAGTCAGCAAGATGGGGCATAGAGCAGTATCTCCATAAGCTCGCGATGAAGGCTTCGTACGTGGATAGGAGCATCAAGTGTGCAGGGACGACCTGTACGACGAGGATCAGATCGGCGTCTGGCTTTGGAAGGCCAAACGTTGAAATGTGGTTTGCCCAAGGAAAGATCATGGTTGAGAGTGTACCAGGAAGGTCCATGTTTTGTTTGTAAGACATATTCCAAGTGTTTGAACCGGTTGTGAATATTTATTTATTATTATTTTTTCCAAGGTCTGAATAGGAATGCTGCAGCTTCTGCTAAAGATGAGGGATGTCAACCTGCAGAGGGGTTTGAGTCTCAGCAAATTGATAAAGAGGAGTTTCCAGAGACAGAGAGATTCGTTGATTGAAGATCAGGAATAGGACGGCCAGAACACGGCCTTGGGCCAGGGGGCAAATTAACATTTTAATCCACCGGCCAGCCAGGGCCGTGGACTAGAAAATTACCGCCCAGCAGAATTCTTACCGCCCGTAAAATAGATAAAGGCCAAAGTCACAAATTTGATTCACAAACACTTAATTACTCACGGAGGTTGTTGAGTAGTGAGTTTTGATGATGAGGTTGGTTGATGAGTGAGTTGATCGGGATCACCGGTCTGGTCTCGGATGAGCTCGAGCTTATAGTGGAGCGCAGGTGCAGAATGAGTGAGTTCGGTGGATGATGAGTGGATCGAATGGATGACGTAGGTGGGCGGTGCGGGGCGTACGCACCGCCGGAAGGAATAAGTTCAGAGGTGAAAGGGGGGGACATATAAGAGTGGTGATGGGGGCAGGGGGGTAATGGGTGATGGGGTGTGTTGTGGCTGATGGACAATGGGGGGGGGACCAGACCGACCGCCACCGCGCGCACTATCTATCACGACACACGCGCCACACACGTACTCAGATCACACCACCCAAATCAACATATAAATCTACTCATTCCACCTAAACATAACACCAATTCACCCACCTCCCATCACAATCACTCATCAATCACTCATACACCAAAGCATCAAAACTCACTCATCACCACCTCACCCATGAACTCATCATGTCACCCGCAATTCACTCTTTAACCAACCTGGCAGAAATGCGTCTCAAACCGTCAATCTGCGCAATCTACGCGTGATTGTAACGAGCATGAAAACAAGACCAAAATTGGCCCGCCGCAGTAAGACGTGATCTACGTGATTTCTGCGGACAAAAACATGTATTCGAGTGAGAAAACTGTAGAGAACTTGTCACAAATTGTAACACAAATAACAGGAATGCACGGGAATTCGCCCACCCGGGAGGTAAAGGCATATCGTGTACCGCCCAGCACTAAAAGTTAGGCACTTTGGCGACCGGGCGCCGTTATTCACCTGGTGCACTCCATGTTGACAATGAGAGGAGAAGAAGGTTACGTTGAGAGCCATGAGTGTTGTCGACATGAGAGTCCGATGGAGTCCAGTAATCCATTTGTGGAGTTCGGGAATACCATAGCAGAGAGTTTGGGAGAGTAGGGCAAGGCCGGATGCCAGACTGGTTCAAACTCTCGAGAGAGAGGCCTCGATCTCCTTCCTGCTGACATTTGCATGTAACAAGTTGTTGGAAGAAAGGAAGGATTTCATATCGACTGCGATGAGGACCCAGACCGTGCCTGATCGAGTTATTCTGAAAGTCTGCAGTTAATGGAATCCGTTATTGCACTTTTTATGTATGTGCGGTGATGTTGGTGGATTTCCAAGAGTGAAGATTGACTGAGGCAATGACAGGGTGAAAAGGGCAAGTCAGGATGTGCAGGAGCAGGAGCAGCGTTTTAGGAACACGTGAGCTGATCGCGTCTGGTCCAGTAGTGGCAGTCCGAGCGAGGTTGAAAGAATGTTCTCAGCCTTCTCAGTGTGCAAAAGACAGAGCCAAGGAGCAGTTTGTCACAACAGGAGGGAATGTGACCGAAATGAGGTGGTGGGCAAGAGAGTGTGAGGGCTTGGGACGCAGGATTTGAAGCAAACCAGAATTGAGGATTTCGGACCCTTCTCACGACCAGATGTCGGCTGTGGCTGCCGTTGAAAGGGACGAAAGGGGAGCACAACACCCGAGACAGACTTAGGCAAGGCACCACCAAGGGTGCAGAGGGGGAGACAGCTTGAATAGGTATCGTTGACGTTGGACAGATGATGTTTTTTTTCGCTGAGCAGATCACACTTGGTGTGGACTCTTCAAATGAGTCTGAGTGTTGGTCTACAGTTTGTTGCTTCCAGAAGAGAAGGCAAGTTGACTCAAAAAGCAACTACTCAGCGCATGATCAACTGTACCATGCTGCACGTTGGAACACCTGTAGCAACCTCTTGCCACTTGCCTTATGAAAGGCTTTTTCTTGTTGTTCGTCTATCTCTCTGCATTGTTCACTGGATGTTCAACATGTTCATGGATGCCAGGATCCAAATGTCCTCAACTGATTACTCCGTACTAACTTCCCAAGCTGTGCTATTCTGGTCCACATGTACTTGCTTTGGTATTGACCATCTCTCATCGGTCCACATTTGTTTGATCGTAGTTTGAGGCAAGAGTCTTTGTTTACAGTTTGAGGCTTCTTTGGGAATGCTGAGTAAAGTTAGTGCATAATGTTTTGGACTGTTCCGTAGAATTTGATTGTGTCCCTAGTCCGTGAATGGTCGAGTTCCCGAGTCCGCGGCTGTTGGATTTGTATCGACGCACCGAATGGATCCCCGTCTCCATCAGCTTGCGGCAAGCTGGCCACCGGTGGGCCTCCCGACGCCGTGGGAGATGGATAAGAGTATCGGAGTTGCGCACGCCCTGCTGGCGGCAGTCGAGGTCTTGCCAATGTAGCGAGATGCAGCACTTCGGCCAGAACCGCCTCCTGGAGAGTGCCGATCGCGTGGGGTACAAAGCCGAGGTCGTATCTGGCCGCATGTCAAGTCACGAAGGTACGTGCCTCGAGCGTGTGGTTTAAAATATGTTGTGGAATGTTTTCCCTTGTGCCGTGTGGTGGTGATTCGACGTCAAGTGTCTTGTTTTTGTTTCCACCTTCAGCGATAAACAGTATCCGTATGTTGATGGAGAGCGTCATTGGATGCCTTGCAGACAACAACAAACCGCCGCGTGTTCCAGACCGGTACCCGCCCGTACGCGTGTTTGCAAGTGTGCTGTCGTGTTGCTCCGGGATACGGTCTGTTGGTGTTTGTGGTTGAATCCTGTGATTTGTGGAATGCATGTTTTAACGCTCCAATTGGTTGATGAGTGCCACGGATTGTAATGACGTGAGGAGGGTTGGGTGGTGTAGAGTTCTGTGTCTGTGTAATATCTCTGGAATTTATAACTGCTGGAGGTTGGCACATGCTGGTGTTGGGAATGGTTGCGGTGGATGGGTCTTGGATCCCCCTCGGCCGGTTGAATAATACCAAGGGGGGTTTGAGTTCTGCCCGTCATCCCTTCCGAGGTCGGCAAAAAGAGTGCAGCAAGCTGTATCCCTGTTCGGAGTGGCGTACCGCGGCAATTCTTGTGGAGGTTGCGTACAACAAAGCACTGGTAAACCTAACAATCGACAGGGTTGTGGGTCCGCAGGCAGAGATGGACGACAATTCGGAATAGGGGGCAAAGTCGGTGAAAGAGCATGAAGAGATCCGTGGACCGGTACTGGAGAGCAGTGAGACTGTTGCGGGGTGTTGTTTGAAAGTTGGAGAGAAGAGTAAGTGAGGAGAGATTCAATGAAGTCGATTCGAATAACATAGATTAACTGAAGAGGGCTAAGAAGGACACGCCGTGGCCTGGCTGTGCATGGTGAGGCTCTGCACGGCATAGTCATGTGAAATTGAGTGTAAATGCACGTCAAGGGTGGTCACGTGGGTTAACGAGCTAAACGTCCAACTTATCCTGATCGTTGATGAACATGCTATTTTGTAGAAAAGATGATTAATATGTGATTTGACTTTGGTCTGCTCTCACCTGATGCAGATCCATGAGCTGTGAGCTCGTGTTTTATAAACGTGGTTCGCGTGATGTACGACTCGATTGATGTGTGAACGTGCCGTCCGAGAGGGTAGAGTACTTCTGTATCATGACCTCAGGGTACTGGAGGTCACTAACCGGCTGCTGTGCAAAATTGAATCGGTTGTGCCGAACCGGGCGAAGTGTAAGGAATGAAACTTATTTTTCCAAATCGTAATGGTGTGACAACTGACTCTGGTCTTGAAAATCTGTTTGGTTTATATCGGGAATCGTTCGTCTCGGATCAATTATGGTTCGTCTTGTAGGACGACAACGTAGGCCCGGTCGGTCTCGTCGGCCAACCATTTTTCGATCCTGCCGCACCAGTGCGTTGCGGCTAGATCTCTCGTGCGTCGAGCGAGGGGCAACACTGCGGGCCGGGCGCTACCTCTAAGCCAGCCTCCACATCTGTGTTCAGCAGCAACTTCGACCTCGCCTCTACTGTACCATTCACAAACATCCCATGAAGGTACGGTGTGTACGGATCTTAGTGAAATGTTTACTCTTGAGCTTGTTACCTGTGTGCCATAAGCATTTTTGAAAGAAACGGGGGATTGTCGCTCATCTTGCTCAGTCGGTCCTCCGTCATGCTCCTCCTCCTACAACGTGGGCAAAATTTCACCAAACTTGTTATACGTGATCTACCACATGGCAAGAAGTGCAAAGATGCGCAGCATCATATTTCTGGCTCGCCCCTGGGGTGGGGTCAAAAGGTCAAATACCAAAAAATATTCTATTTTTCATCAAAAACGTCTTTAACGCAACTTTGTATTGTAACCAACATTGGGACATGATGAAATGTACAGGATGTTTGGATGTTATCTGCCGTTTTACCCCAAAGTGGTGGGGTCCCTTGAGGTCAAACGGGAATTTTTTTTTTTTCAAACCTCAAATTTGAATTGGGTCATTTTTCCGTCTTCGACATTGTTTTTGTGGAAGCGTGGGGGAATTGCGATGTGCTGCGCTTATCTGTACTTCATATTTTGTTCTGTCCTTCCTTTGTTCTTGCCACCGTCTCTGGTTGCTTCTGGTAATGCGAGTGCTTCATCGTACCATGCCTACCACCATCAACAATCCCACATACCACCTCCTCTTCACACTGTTCAACGGTGCCACATCATTCACCACTCTCCAAGCTGACTAGTGCCATCACCCTCCCACAAAACCGGTCGGCCGATCACCCTCCGCCCCTCACTTGGTATTTCTCATTCTCTCCACCAAAACCCGGATGCACAAGGAAGAAACAGCGATGCGAACTACATTCCGCCAATACGATGTGAGCTATCTGCACCACGCGAAGCGCCGCTGAGCTCTTCAAGATCGGTGATGCGCCGCTCTCCACAACTCGTGTTTGGTTTTGGGGGTTGTTCCCGTCAATTATCGGGCTTTCTTGGTTGCTCATACTGATGCTCATGTCGTTGGTTCAATGATTGTTTCGTTGTATGTTTGTTATTTTCACGACCTCCTCTTGGATGGACTTGCCGCTCCATCTATCAGAGCACATCAAACCCAGATGTTTGTCCTTCAACTATCGATCAAACATGAACGTGCTTCGAACCTTTCGCCATTTGTGTACGAGTCATGTGGCTTTGTTGTTACCGTCGGTGTGGCTACATCTGCCCAATCAATTTTGTTCTTTTGCCTCCGTTCCCCCTCCCTCAATCCCTTTTCAGAGATTGCTTAGCCTCATGTCTTCATACAGCAAGGAGGCATACAAAGGACACGGTGACCCTCAAATTGTCATCACCACGGACACATACGTGGGTTTAGTGGCGACTCATAGCGCTGAGCACACTAAACGTGACACTCGTCGTTTACTCGTTTTCCCTGCAGTTTGTTTCTGAGTTTACACTTGGTGTCGATTCATTCCCGCAAATTGCATACTGTTATGGGGTTTTAACTGAATCTCCCGTCGATGTGAACAGCAGGCATCCTTGTTTGACCTAACTTCCTTCTGAACGGTAAAAATTTGTTAATTTTTTTTTTTAAAATCTCAGTTCAGAGAAGGGCGCGGCAACACCCACTTCCCAAAAAATTTTCCCAGATCTTCACCAAAACCGCACCGATTCTTCTTTGGTCACACACCAACCTGTCCACCAAAAAAGGGGAGGGACTGGGAAGTGAAAAATGGAATTGTAAAGAAACGATTAGGGACGACCGATTGGCGTGTTTAATTGGTGGCGGTAACGATCTCCACGGTTGTTCCATACGAAACTTACCTTGCAGACTGAGTCAGTACACCAAGACAAACGGAGAATTGACTGTGTGCATTACGTACGAAATGAGACAGCAGTCTCCATTGTGCGGGTGTGGAATGTAAAGGTTACACGCACATTGACAATGTCGCAACACCCTGTCGAGAGGCTCCGTTGTACACTATGGAAACAGCCATATCTTCGTGTGTGGTTCATGAACAGGAATACAGTGGGGATGATTGTTAAGGATGAAACGCGGATGTGAGATGGGAGAAATAGATTGACATGAAGGATGATAGGGTGACGGGAATTGAACTGGACCCATCACGAGTTGTGATTGATTCTATTCGCGTACAAAACACTTATTGGCGACGCTCATGCTAGCATATAATACTGAATTAATTAATCCCTCTGTTTAACTTATATTTAAGTTAATCGGCTTGGATAATATAAACGTGCTGGAATGTGGAAAGAGGTTGAACTGCGGTTTGGAGCTCATTTTTTGAAACGAGAAGGAATTCGGGTGTGTTGATGGAGGACTCCAATGAGGTCGTTTGAGGACATTCCGTTATCGGTGTTAGATGAGAGTTCGGTAGAGATTGGCGGTGAAGTGTGATTGTAGTCTTTGCGGAAGTAAAGACGACTGAGATTGGAAGGTTGAGAGACGCGTATAGAATTGTGCCAATTGGGCCGTGGAGTGAATGGGTTGTGTAGTTGCTTGAAGGACGGTCCATTCGTGAAATGGGAGAACAAGTGTGAAGTCACGGTGATCTCGCAATGCTTAATGCAAGTGAAAGTCAGAATCGTCGCAGGAATGACTCGCAATATAATGATAGATTGAAGGAATTGGTAACACTGGGTAGTTATTAACACCTCTTGTTTTGTAGAAACATTCCTGAATGTCTCTCGGTTGTCCCTGGGATTGTGGAAGTGAACTTAGATGTATCTGGTGTTTTATGAACATCTCATCGATTTAGCTTTAATGTTTTCATTATGTAACAAAATTCAAACATCAATTGACCCTTCTGCTTTGGTTAGGCCTCAAAAATTGTTTCTGAATTGTAAGCAACTGGCGGATAGACACATCTTGTCATTTGCCTCAACATCCGAATCCTCGGTTGAATGACAGACGATGAACAAATGATCAGTACTGTCACCGTCGTCCTTTTGCGTGTCAATGCAGGCGCTCGTGATGCTCTGAAACAACCGCCGCAAGTCCGGCACCAAGGTGGGGACACATCTGTGCAGCCAACGGTTGGTGAGATCTTCCTTCACGTGCCTGAGCAGCTCGAGATCACACTGGAGGACCCAACCGTCCATTAAGAGGGCTGCGGCGGAAACGGGTTACGGCTATCCGCATCACGGTGGGTCCCGTTCACATTCTTTGCTACGGCGCCGCGTGTTGTTTTCGAGTGTCTTTACATAACTTTCTTGGGCTTTTGTTTCACTGTCGTGGCCTATGTCGGTAAGCGCTTGTGATTCCCATATGAGAAACATTGACTATTGGAACATACGTTCAGACATTTAGCCCTTTAGAGCCCTTTCAACCTTTTCATATCCCTTCAACCGGGTCACAACATCGGATAAAAACCTCAACTTTTCCCTGTCAAACTTATTATTCGGCGGTTCCGTCACCCGAACTATATACTTTCCAGTTAGTGAGGGGGTCACCATCCTGAATTTTGACTCAAATTCAACGTGGTGCCCAAAATCAAACTTGCCCAACCGATGCCATTAAATTGACTTTTGAAGTCGATTGTTTCTCGGATAAATTGATTCCATGTGCTGATACGTTTTGCCAACCATTCTGCTGAATTATGCACAAGTAGTTCATTTTTGAGTAATTTGCGCTCGATGAAAATCCGATGTGGGCGCACCGTGATCTAAAATGGTCACCAGAAGTCCAAAAACTGAATGTCTGCTGATATCAGGGGAAAAGAACAGGTTAGGACCAGTGTGGGCCCATTGAGGAATAGCACCAGGAGCGTGGTTAGTGAGGAAAGTGAGATGGCAGGCTTATTAAACAGGTATTTTTCTTCAACTTTTACACAAGAGAAGTCAGGAGAATTGCCAATAGCTGAGAGTATCTATCGAGGAGGCGAGTAAGGGCTTTTACAGAAGATCCAGGTTGGAGTGGAGGGAGTAAAGGAACAGCAAGGTAATCTAAGAGAAGATAAGGCTCCGGGTCCAGATAATATGTACCCGAGAGTGTTGATGGAGGTGGCTGAGCAGGTAAGCGAG
>CM068952.1:204648268-204660768 GCA_035128595.1 Eptatretus atami
ATGCATCAGCCATCTCGGGGCCTATTGAGATCGCAGGTTTTTCCATTTCAACCAGACATGGATTTGGTAAAGATAACAGGATGTAAGGACTGATTTAAGTATGCTGATGTATATATTGTCGAGTACCTACCCTTGCATTACCATAGCAACAATCTAGTTTCACTACATGCGAATGACCTGGAGAAGGATCGGCTGAGAGTTTCCCTTAACTCAAAAGGCAGAGAGTATAGTTTGCTCTCCCTTTCCCCCCCCCCCCCCCTCTTAATTTAAGGACAACAATTCAACTGGTCCAGTCAGTTCACTGGTGTACATGATCCTCGAATACTGTCCAACAGAAAAGTGTACAGGCAATGAAACAATGTGAAACGCCAGTCAAATCAGGGAACCTGCTTGTATTACCCAAACACCTGTAACTGTTAAACGAGGGTGAAATCCAATTATAAACCATTACACCTTTACACAAATTAAGGCATCAAGGGGAACTCACTCCATCTTGCACACAACAAAATGCATGCGTTTGTGTAATGAAAAAATAATAAAGGAATACTAATACAATCAAACAAAATCAACATCGAGTCAGATCAATGGAAATCGCTCCATGAACCTTCACATCTTCAGCTGTTGCTTCTCATCATCCAAATCCATGGGAATCGTGAGTGGAGGGTAGACGTGGTTGAACGGAACCGCGAGGCCTTTGCGTGTATATTTCCACTGGAGTCGACCCTTTATGTAGCGCACACTGATGAGGAGGATCACTAGAAAGGTGAGAGCTGCCAGAACCGCATAGGCAAGGCTGAGTCTGGTGGCGGCTCTGCCGGCAGGTCGTGGCAGAAGGCCTTCTGTGATGACCTTTGATGATGCGGTTGGAGTTTCGACATCGACACAATCTTCCGGCACTGGATGTTCTTCAGTTGTCACACACACTTTGTAGGTAGCTCCAGAAAGGAGGTCATGCAACAGGAAGTCCGAGGCACCAGAAGGGAGGCGAAGCATGTAGCTAGTTGATGGTGACACCAAAAGGTCACCACTCGCAGCCCAAGAGTCAGATAATCTCAAAGACCACATTAGAGTCAAGGGTTCATCTTTGGGCACTGAAGACCATTCAACTAACACTGAAGTAGGCCCAATGGCATTAGCAGAGACGTGAAGAGGAGTGAGTGACTTGAGTGGAGTTCCAGGCACCCACAATGTGATGCTGTGCGTGTCGGCACCCTCAGCATTAAAGGCAACGCAGGTGTATAGGCCCGCATCTGTGGGCCGTGCATCAGCAATTGCTAAAGTTCCATCGGTCTCAAGCCAGTATTTTGATGACAGCGTATCGGCGGTAATCTTATCACCATGTGGCGATACCCAATATATAGTGGGCTCTGGTTCTGCTGTGGCTCGACACTCGAGGATTGCCGTCCCACCACTGCCAACATCTCCATCAACGCCGCCTGCCTCGCCGCCTGTTGCCACAACATTTGCGGACGCGATGAGTGGAAGGCAATCTTCTGGAAGGTCTTTCAGAGCCGGACCAGGGACGGCAGGTCTTCCCTTGTGCTCAGCAGGCTCAGCACAAAACATTCGCTCAGGCTGCAGAAACCTCAGGCCTTTGGTTGCTGTATGGATGTTTGCAGGTTCCAACCACCATCGATTCATGCAGTCACAACGAAGTGGATTTGAATGGATTGCAAGATTACGTAGGGCAGGCATAGAATGGACTGTAGCATGGTATAGACCGGGCAAATTTCCATCGTTTAACATTAAGCTCTCCAGACTAGGAGTGGTGCGGAAAGCATCCCGGTGCAAAAAGGCAAGTCGGGGGCAGTGAGACAGATCGAGACGGCGTAGAAGAGGAAGCGAGTCGAAAGCGCCACGCTCTATGGCAACAAGATCAGGCAGAGCCGACGCATGCACTTCTTCAAGGCGAGACAGGTTGTGGAAGTTACCTTTGGTTATCGTGCGCAACAAGGTTCGGGACAGGTCAAGCATCTGTAAACGAGGTAGTGTCGCCAGGGCTGGGCCGGGAACACGAACGAGCTTACTTCCAGCCAGTGAAAGACTGTTGAGGCTAACGAGGCCAAGTAAAGCTTCGTCCGCAAGGTAATCGAGCTCCGTATCTGCCATATCCAGATCCTGAAGACTTATCAGTGGAGCAAAGGCACCATCGTTGAGCTGAGTTATAGGATTTCCTCGAAGCACTAAAGTTTCGAGCCTTGGCATGTCCTCAAACCAAGTGGGACGAACAGCCGTCAGTGCGTTATGGTCCAGGTAGAGTGTACGGATCTCTCTCAGACCAGCAAAAGCACCGTTCGCTATACTACAAATGTGATTTAAGCTTGCATAGATAGCTCGTAGGTTCCGAAATTGTTTGAAAGAACCTGGAGGGAGAGCCTTCACCGAATTTCTGATGAAGTAGAGTGCTTGCAGATCTCTTCCACCGGAGCCCCATTCTCCAACAGCATCAATTTCATTTTCCGAGAGGTCGAGCTCAGTGAGATTTGTCAGACCCTTAAGGGCTCCGGGAGCGAAGCCGTCGAGTCGATTTGTACGCAACGACAAGAACTGGACGTCTAAAGGCAGAGGACCTGGGACGGTCGAGAGGTTTTTCCCACGGCAATCAATGGTGTGTACAAGGCCTGCCGTGAAGTGGGGGACTGCCAAAGCCTGGGAAGAGCAGATGCATGGCAGCGGACAAGCGGGCTTCCACTCCGGAGCAACATTGCTTACGGCGTCCTGTCCTGCTGCCAGGAGCAGCAGAGGAATGAGGGAAACGGCCATCCAGATATCGGGCATATCTGACCTTTATCTTGTTAGAGATCCGTTTCGTAGATTCCTTTGATTCTTCTTTTTCTGAGTTTCTCCTTTGTCTGCAACAAGCAATGAATAAAACACACATTTACATTGACATTTCATCATGAACACAACAACCTTTTTCTTTCAATGAATACGGTGAAAGAGTGCATAAAATAAAAATAATTTGTGATCATTTGATGTCTTTAGACGGTGAGAATAATGTTATTAAATTCCATTTCAACTGTCGCTGTGTTGTCCATCTCAATGTCTCAACAGCGATGATGCCATTGTCTCATAAAGTTACTCGTACATGCCTATACGGCAGGAACTATGGAGACATAATGGACTTTTGTTTCTTCCAGTGGGTGGAAGATTGTGGAAAGGAGAGGGTCTCCCAAAGGGTCTAAGAATGGGGTGGGGGAGAGGGGAGGTGCGCTCCCTGTGAGAGCAAGCACAATGTTTCCAAAAGGTATAGAGGAGGATTAGGCGGGGGAAGGGTCTCAATCAATGCAAGTGAGGACAATGGGGTTCCTAGTGAATGTGGATGAAGGAAGGGGGAAATGAGAAGAGAGGGAAGGGGAATCGAGGGAGGGGAGTAGAGGGACAGCTGCAAAACAACAATTGGGACAATTAGGGAACCAATGTGAGAGCAGTTTTAAATATAAGTTACAAAATGTCATCCGACTCGAACATGTCCCATATATTTAAATTCCTCGAGCTCAGGCCACTGACTATCCCCATGTTTATACAATGATCAAAGACTCGTGATGAACTTGTACGGTAATCACATATGGGACAAAGACATCGGTGGACATCATGGGACTTTAAAGTGAATTGCAGGGGTACGAGTAGATAATGGACAAATACTATAGTATCTGGGATTCGAACCTTGGTTGTGATAATCCTGAGTTAGAATTTCAGATGAGAATGCTAAACAGACCAATCCAGAAGCACCCATAGTTCAAATGACCATCTCGAAAGACCTCAAGGCTGAACAACAATGTCCGGGCCGTGTTATTGAAATCAGCTTTTGTAATCATACACGAGTATTTCACATTCTTTTGAATGGTGTGTCATGTATGATTCTTCCATCATTTTGAGGAAACAGTTATCCATCTCGGTTTCTTCCCCGTCAATCCTGAGCCTGGCATGAGAGCTGCATATAACAAAAGGCCCCAAAGCCTCACACATTCCGAGAGTGCTCCGAATACGCCGCTCCAGTTGGACTCCTGCACCAGCTGGCTCTTCTATTGGGTTTAAAGAGCTGTTCTTCAATTTCACCTCCTTATAAATCCGAAATATTCTCCATATTTAGCATCAAGGGTGAAAAAAATGGGACCTTGATGGAGAAATATGATGTCACTCACCTTTTCTTCCCTCTCTTTTACCTCAATTTTTTATTTATTTTAAGAATAACAAATAAAGGAATGATAAATAATAATATATAATAATGCAAAAGAAGAAAGGTTTTTAAAGAAGCGAGGCCAGCAATTTCGATAAGAATAAATGATGGAAGAAAGAGCAGAGGAAAAACATTACAAGCCAACCCTAACCCCAATCCCAACCCAATGCCAACCCTAACCCCAATCCCAACCCCAATGCCAACCCTAACCCTAACCCAAACTCGAGCCCTAATCCGAGCCACTTGAAGAAGTTCAGTCTCTCAACCTTCTTGACCTCATCATGAACTATGACCATGCCTAGGCAAACCGTATATCAGAGCTGGCCTCCAAAGTTGGGCATCCTTCATCATGCCAGGTCCTTCTTTAGTAAACCAGAACGACTAACAGCCTACAAGTCCTTTGTAAAAAAAAAAACCTCAATGGAGTTCCGCTCTCCTCGAGCGGGCTGGCGCGTCCACTTCACATCTGTCTCTCCTGAATGTCGTGCAATCCAAAGCTCCCAATATCATTGGAATCTCCCATTAAGAAGCAAAAATACAGAGCCTGGTGATGTCATTGCAGATGGGTTGGTTGTCCCTCCTCAAATCATGCTGGCCCTGTGCTCTTTCATTCCTCCATCCCTTCCTAGTTACTTCAGGTCATTACACATTATTGGAGCGACCTCCTCCTTGGTAAACTCCCAGAATGTAATCTCGCTGCTCACCCTCATTGCTCCCTTCCTCTTTGCTCCTCCTTGTGGAACCTCCTTCCTCGGTATTCTGAATCCCACTTTTCCCTCCATGACTTCCGGTTTGAAGTAAACCACCAGCTCCTGTCATCTTACATCCATACCTGCGATACATCCATACAAAATGGGTCCTGACAATTCGTCAGATCCAGAAATTATGTAATCGACACAATTTATTTACTTCACATAATATGTGAATACACATGTCCTTGCACATGTGAAATACAGTTTGTCATGTGTAATTCCACATCATGTAAAATGTGACTTCAAGATCTCAATTCTTCCCCCACCCCTCTCCTCCCATTCTCTCCCTCTCCATCACTCCCTTCCCCCTTCCTCCTCTCTCTCTCTCTCTCTCTCCCCTCTCTGCACCCATCCTGCACACTGCACAGCAGCAAGAAGGGAAGTAGGGGGTGAGGGTGGGAGAGGGTCTGGAGTGACTTACTTCTCTGCATTGCGTTACGGATCAGTAATATACAACGTGATTGGAAATGTAAGGGTGTTCAGTAGAGAAGGCAACTTAAATTACATAAGTATTGCAGTTACTGTGTGAAAGGACACTCGTGCAGACAGCGGCATGCATAGGTGACGCTCGATAGAGTGGCGCTCACTGTCAGGTCAGATCAGATTAGACCTGTGACTTGCAACAGGTACCATGTAAACCAGTACGAACCTGTTCCATGGTCGGGTTGTCGGCGACTAAACAGTCTCCCCCACTAAGTGTCTTGGTGAGGAGGGTGTTTGGATATGGATACCCAGCAGGATGAAGAACAAAACCTATCAAAGGGTGGAGGAGCTACTTGTAAGCCAACGGCCATCCACATATGTGCCCAAGTGTGCCATCCAAAGCCCAACTGTGTCTGCGGATGTCGTCCTGCAGTTGGATTACTTTTTATAAGAAGGTTGGTGGCAGGATTTGCACTCCGGCCAGTGCAAAACCCTTCATTCCGCAAAACATTCTCAAAGCATAAAAAACCTGAAGCCGCTGGGATTACGGGTTTCCTGGGTCAAAACGAAGATCCAGGCTTTCAATGACATCTTGAATGCTGCTGTCCTGTCTGTACCTGTTTGTGGTGAGGATGTTGAGGTTGTGGAGATATTCACTTACCTTGGCAGTGATATTCATGTCTCTGCTGACTGTGAGTCAGAGGTCAACAGACGTCTGGGCCGGGCCTGGGGAGTCATGGATTCACTGGATCATGGGGTGTGGTGCTGCCGGTACCTGAGCGGAAGGACGAAAGTCCGAGTCTTCAGGTCGTTGGTGCTTCCAGTCTTGCTCTATGGATGTGAGACTTGGACTCTGACGCAGGGATCTGAGACAGAGACTTAATTCCTTTGGTACCAGGTCTCTTCGGAGAATCCTTGACTATCGCTGGTCGGACTTTGTGTCAACGAGCGGTTGCTGAGAGAGACTCAAATGAGATTTGTTACCTGCATAGTCCGTGAGCGTCAGCTGCGGCTGTATGGACATGTGGCTCGTTTTCCTGACGCTGATCCTGCTCACCAGATTCTCTCTGCGAGGGAGCCCCATGATGGAGGAGGCCAATGGGCCGACCATGTGCCTCGTGGTTGCAGCAGGTTAATCAGCATTCAAGGAGATGGGGATGGGGAGGCATCTGCCTGAGGGATGGCCAGAGGAGGCCCTTGGATACCGGCGGAAAGTGGAAGCAGCGACGCGCTGCTCCATCGCATGCTCCATACCTGACCTGACTGTTAAGGAAGAGGAAAGGGAGGAGGCTTTGGGTGCAGGGAGGGGTGGTGAGAGGATGATGGGACAATGGAGGAGGGGGGGGGGTAGGAGAGTGGTTGAGAGTGTGTGGGGGTTTGGAGAAGAGCTCGGGAGAGGGTCGTATGAGGAGGAGGAAGACAAAAGCCATATTGGTGATGGGATGAGGCACAGTGGGGAGTAATAAGAGAGGGGCAGAGGGAAGCCAAAGTTTGGAGGAGGTGGAGGAATGAGTTAGAAGAGAGAGGGCAGGGGAAGGAGGCAGGTTTGTGGATGTGAGTGGGGGCATCTTTGAGGAGGGGGACAGAGGAGGAAGTTTAGAGGGAAAGAGTAAGAGGGGGATAGTTGAGGGAGAAGGGTGAGAGGGAGAGTTGAGGGAGAAGGGTGAGGGCACACAGTTTAGGACACCAGAGTTGGAGCCGATACTAAAGCAGAGGACAGTGAAGAGGTGCTAAGAGTGGAGGAAGGATGAGGGGCAAGATGGGAGGGCTAAGGAGAGGGTGAGGAGGTAGGAGAGTTAGAGAGGTAGATTTGAGGAGGTGGGTAAGCAAGATGGGAGGGCTAAGGAGAGGGTGAGGAGGTAGGAGGAGTTAGGAGGTAGATTTGAGGAGGTGGGGTAAATTAGCACTGAAGTTGGAAAAAAGGGACCATTGGTGGAACGCCAACATGCATTGCAAACTGGGGACAGTGACTGCAGCACATCATGAGCTGGTACAACGAGTACAGTTCGATTGGAGAGATAGAAAAGTATCCTGATTTTATTAGAGCCTGTATGTCCAATCTCATTAACAGAGATCCAAAATGTGGTGGCAACATGAACTTGAGGCACTTCTGGAGTACAACTATAACATTTACACAGACAACAAAGGTCAACCAAGAACCCAGGCCTCAGAAAAGATACTGTATGTACCAAAGTGTGCAGGAATTTGGTAGAAAAAGAGAAAAGATTGAGAAATGGCGGGACCTCAAAGAACACCTGCAGAGGATGTGGAAAACATCAATATAAGGAAGTGATTGCGGTAGTTGTCGGAACTTGACCAAAGAATATGAACAAAGATAAATACTGTAATTCGTGAAACTAAATATGTCAAAGGTATGAACATCAAATAGTTACAGAATGGTGATGTTATAAACATATGTCGGAGGGACCTTGGACAATCAGGACCTGGATCATTTGTTTTCAGGTAGCCATCACTTCCAAGGATGGGTACAGAATTTGGAGGGTTGTGGAGAGGAGGACAGAGGGTTGGTCATGTTCTCTACTGTCACTGCATGTATTATTGTAAACATATCTCAACAGGATGGCCCTTCATGACATCCCAACAAACATTGAGACTCAATTGCATGATTAAGTTTCGATGAAAAGGAGAAATATTTATAAACCAGAAGGGAACTTGGTAGAGCACATACAGCACAGTACCTCCACCGCGCGACGCCTGATCCACGAGAACATGTCGGGCCAAATAATTTTTTTGAGAAATATTACATATCGTTTTTAGCCCCATCTCTCATTGGTGAAGAATCACTTGAAAAGTAATTATCGGATTCAGACCTTAACCCCAAATCGAATCAATTCTTCCTTGTCACACATCTAACGTGACCACCAAGTTTCATTCCAATCGGTTCACAACGTTTTGGGACATCCTGCACACAAACAAATAAACCCCTCTATGTTTGGAACCACTTTCATGTTGTATGTACCCATTACATTACTAAATACATGTTTGGAGTAAGGAAATTTAAAGCATGTAAAGTTATGGTTTCATGGTGTTGCTGCTGACAGAATGCACCGGAGTGGTGATGCCAAGAGAAAGGCAAAGTGGAGTTTGAAGCAGTCGTGATAAAATAATTTGAGTGTGGAGGTGTGTGTGCGCGTGTGTGTTTGTGTGGTGGGGGATAGAGGTTTGAAGAGGGCTAAAGAAACACAATTTGACCCAATGGTTCTTATAGTTTACACTTTAATTATAAACACTTGCTCCACGTGTGCACATCCATTAGCATAGCACGGTGCTTCGGTTCCCAGCACCTCCTGTGACGCACCCCGTGTGGATTCGGGCCGAGGCGTTTCTGGGACACCGTCGTGCTGTGGGTGCGTTGTCTGGGACACGGATTAGGGAGAGCAGCAGATGTGTGGCCATTGTGGGAGCCGAGGCTTTTCTCATGCTAACGTACCTCGGTCGTAACTCCACCACAGCGGCACAATCACCAAAACCACAATCACTTACGCAAGTTATAATAGTCACTGTGCTTCATGGACATTAGAAATTTAGGATAAATATGTTGTTGGGAATGCAAAAGAAAATTATTTCAAAGTATGATTCAGTGAAATGCTTTACACGATCAGCGCACATCACTAAAAGGTTTGGGTGTGATGTTTGGGTGTGATGGTGACGTGCAACATCAGGTGCTCATGAGGATGTGAGGTTGTGTTTTTACTTGTTCGGAATAACTTCCCAAATGATCAAACAGATGAAGTCACAGCAGATGGTTGATGAAGAAGGATTGTCTGTCATCCTTGTGAAACTGAGAATTATTATGTGACGTTTACTGTAAATACAAGAATGACCAAAATGAAGGGAAACACAACCAGTGATTAAAGGAAAAGACACCCAGAGATTAAAGGGAAACACAGCCAGAGATTTAAGGGAAACACACCAGAGATTAAAGGAAACACCCCCAGAGATTAAAGGAAAACACAACGAGAGAGTAAATGGAAAAACAACCAGATTTTATTAAGGAAACACACCAGAGATTAAAGGAAACACACGAGAGAGTAAATGGAAAAACAACCAGATATTAAAGGAAACACACCCAGGATTAAAGGAAACACAACCAGAGATTAAAGGAAACACACCGAGAGAGTAAATGGAAAAACAACCAGATATTAAAGGAACACACCAGAGATTAAGGAAACACACGCCAGAGATTTAAAGAAAACACACCGAGAGAGTAAATGGAAAAAAACAACCAGATATTAAAGGAAACACACCCAGAGATTAAAGAAACACCCAGAGATTTAAAGGAAACACACCCCAGAGATTAAAGGAAACACCCCCAGAGATTAAGGAAAGCACCCCCAGAGATTAAGGAAACACCCCCAGAGATTAAAGGAAACACCCCCAGAGATTAAAGAAACACCCGAGAGATTAAAGGAAACACACCAGAGATTAAAGGAAACAACCCAGAGATTAAAGGAAACACACCCCAGAGATTAAAGGAAAACACCCAGAGATTAAGAAACACACCCAAAGATTAAGAAAACACACCCAGAAGATTCACACCAGAGATTAAAGGAAACACACCCAGAGATTAAAGGAAACACACCCAGAGGATTAAAGGAAACACACCCAAAGATTAAAGGGGAAAACAACCAGATATTAAAGGAAACACACGCAGAGATTAAAGGGGAAACAACCAGATATTAAAGGAAACACACCCAAAGATTAAAGGAAACACCCAGATATTAAAGGAAAAACACCCAGAGATTAAAGGGAAACACAACCAGAGATTAAAGGAAACACACCCAAGATTAAAGAAAACACACCCAGATGTTAAAGGAAACACACCCAAAGATTAAGAAAAAACACCCAGAGATTAAAGGAACACACCCAGAGATTAAAGGGGAAACAACTAGATATTAAAGGAACACACCCAAAGATTAAAGAAACACCCAGATATTAAAGGAAACACACCCAGAGATTAAGGAAACACACCCAGAGATTGAAGGGAAACACAACCAGAGATTAAAGGAAACACAACCAGAGATTAAAGGGAACACAACCAGAGATTAAAGGGAAACACAACCAGAGATTAAAGGAAACACACCCAGAGACTAAAGGGAAACACACCCAGAGATTAAAGGAAACACACCCAGAGATTAAGGAAAACACACCCAGAGATTAAAGGGGGAAAACAACCAGATATTAAAGGAAACACACCCAAAGATTAAAGGAAACACCCAGATATTAAAGGAAACACACCAGAGATTAAAGGGAAACACAACCAGAGATTAAAGGAAAACAACCCAAAGATTAAAGAAAAACACCCAGAGATTAAAGGAAACACCCAGAGATTAAAGGGGGAAACAACCAGATATTAAAGGAAACACACCCAAAGATAAAGGAAACACCCAGATATTAAAGGAAACACACCAGAGATTAAGAAACACACCAGAGATTGAGGGAAACACAACCAGAGATTAAAGGAAACACAAAAGATTGGGAAACACACCAGAGATTAAAGGGAAACACACCGAAAGAATTAAAGGAAACACACCAGAGATTAAAGGAAAACACACCAGGATTAAAGGAAACACACCGAAGATTAAAGGAAACAACACCAGAGATTAAAGGAAACACACCCAGAGATTAAAGAAACACACCCAGAGATTAAAGGAAAATACCAGAGATTAAAGGAAACACACACAGAGATTGAAGGGAAACACAACCAGAGCTTAAATTAAACACAACCAAGATGAAAAGAAACACAACCAGAGATTAAAGAAAACACAACCAGAAAAAAAATGACCATTTTTACAGCCATTTTTCCCTGCTGTGCAGGGGTTGGGCTTTTTTCTTGAGGCAATGTTTTATGGCCGGATGCCCTTCCTGACGCCAACCCTGGTCGCCTTTATGACACACAGGGATATGGTACACCTATTCTAACCGGGGCATACACCGGGACAGTACACTGGTACTCATTTCGCCGACCTCGGAAGATGACAGGCTGAGTCAACCCCCTGGTGTTAATTCAGCAGCCAACGGGGCTTGAACTCAGGACCCTCAGAATCCCGAAGTTGAAACTCAGGACCCTCAGATCCCAAGCCACCACCCTAACCACTAAGCCAACACCAGGCAAAACACAACCAGAGATTAAAGGAAATAGAACCAGAGATTAAAGGAAATACAACGAGAGATTAGAGGAGCCATTTAAATGTATAAAGCAAGAAACAAACTTGTAAAATCAGAACCAAACCCATACAGCAAGAAAAAGAGCAATCAGAGATTGCAGATCCTCACCAGGACTGTTTTTGTGTGGTGTATTTAGTGTGGCATTTGTGTACTGGTGTGTTACATATTTACTAATTGATATAACTACAACTGCCACTTTATAACTGCTGGCAGTGAAGACCGGGTACCAAGACGTCCCCCTTTGATGCAACCCCGCTTTGATCAGACACCTGACCCTCACCCATGATATTTTAAATTATTATTCAATTGAATTTAGAATGGGATTAAAATCAAATGGAAGACCAAATAGGTACAGTCCTGCATTGGAGTATTCAGAAGGAATGCATCCAATTAAGTTGAAATTTCAAACTTGTATCCCTCATCACCACTAGATCATAATTGTGAAGTTTCATGTTGATTGATTAGCGGTTTCAGAGAAAAACATTATTTAATATTTTTCTTCAATCCAATATGGGTGCCAAAAGTAAAACAAGAAACAAACTTGTAAGTCAAAAAACAAAAGTTGGAAAACGAAAAATAACCTTTTAAAAACAGAAACAAACTTATCATGGGTTATGATAGTCCTCTCTACATGTAGGGATGGCACGGGTAAAAGATGGCTGCCCATTCAAATGAGGACAAAACGATACACTTTAAAATTACTCAAGAGTGAAGTCGTAAGCATTTAAAAGTCATATCTTTTATTCTCAAACGTTTTCATAACGAACAAGAATGAAAAATACGCCAAAATACATCGCTAAGCTAAAGTACCACATCGAGAGATCGCAAAATCACCGATTTGCTCAATCCACAGAATTGTTGATAAATGTCACCGTGCCGAGCACAATAACAGCTGAAACAATAACAATGATTCCAACGGAAGGAAGCGACATTCTCTCGTGGGCATTGCACCTGTA
>CM068952.1:204670317-204693419 GCA_035128595.1 Eptatretus atami
CACAGAGAGAGATCAATTAAGTTGAATTTCAAACTTGTATCCCTCATCACCACTAGATCATAATTGTGAATGTTCATGTTGATTGATTAGCGGTTTCAGAGAAAAACATTATTTAATATTTTTCTTCAATCCAATATGGGTGCCAAAAGTAAAACAAGAAACAAACTTGTAAGTCAAAAACAAAAGTTGGAAAACGAAAAATAACCTTTTAAAAACAGAAACAAACTTATCATGGGTTATGATAGTCCTCTCTACATGTAGGGATGGCACGGGTAAAAGATGGCTGCCCATTCAAATGAGGACAAAACGATACACTTTAAAATTACTCAAGAGTGAAGTCGTAAGCATTTAAAAGTCATATCTTTTATTCTCAAACGTTTTCATAACGAACAAGAATGAAAAATACGCCAAAATACATCGCTAAGCTAAAGTACCACATCGAGAGATCGCAAAATCACCGATTTGCTCAATCCCAAGAATTGTTGATAAATGTCACCGTGCCGAGCACAATAACAGCTGAAACAATAACAATGATTCCAACGGAAGGAAGCGACATTCTCTCGTGGGCATTGCACCTGTACCATGACAATAAAAAAACATTTATCAGATTAAAAATTTAATACAACACAAAAAAGTTCCAAAGCGATGACGTCACGTTGGATGACAACACACTGCCTGGTTTTACCACTCATAGAATATGACCACTATAGCTTTGTGAAGACGGTTCGGTATTTTGTTCCAGATTGTAATCACCAATCAGAGAGTCATACAGCTTTCATTGTTCTCTGAAGGAACCAAGTGTTAATCAACGGTGGAGATTGAACCAATAAGGTGATTTATTGCTTTTATTCTTCATCTTCCTTCACTTCCCTTTTAAGAGGTGAGGTCCAATGGTACCAATCTTCTGCCCTGCCTTGCCCATGATACTCCTCCACTTCTCCCTGTCCTCAGCCAACGCTGTCCACTCTCCAACACCCCCACCTTATTGATATCACTCCTCACACAGTCTTCCCATCTCAATGACGATCTACCTCTTTCCTCCTGCCTTGCCCATCAGCCTACTGTCTGTCTGTCTGTCTGTCTCTCTCTCTCTCTCTCTCTCTCTCTCTTCTCTCTCTCTCTCTTCTCCTCTCTCTCTCTCTATTCCTCCAATCTGCACCACGTGACCAGCCCACTTCAGCTCATTTTTTTTTTTAGCATTCTCCCCGTCAAGTTCATCTGCACACCAATTTCCTCCCATCCTCTTCATTCCGCAATCCACGTGACCCAGTTGTTCTCGCAGACCTGCAACCTCTGTTGTTGTCTTTCTTTGCCATCACAACATCTTTTGACATTTTTCCGTTTCA
Organism: Eptatretus atami; assembly: GCA_035128595.1. NCBI lineage: Eukaryota > Metazoa > Chordata > Myxini > Myxiniformes > Myxinidae > Eptatretus > Eptatretus atami. The sequence goes on from CM068952.1 coordinate 204,671,664, forward strand.
ATCCAACAACAAAGAAAAATACACAATTACACCAACCCACACTACAAAATCTACAACTACTCGAACGTAGACATCTTCAACAATTGTTACTATTGCCACCAATCAAAAAAAATTGTCAAAGGATGTGGTGATGGCAATCCATGAAAGGATTGTAGTATTGTATTGTGGTGTCATTCCAACTTGTCATTCCTTCCTTGTCAATCATTCCCAGCTTGTTTGGTTGTTTTTGCGGATTCCATCCCTACGTGTTTGTTCATTCGTTTTTTTTATTTTAAAAAGAGTTTTTTCTGACTTTATAAAAAAAACAACTTGTAAAACAAGAAGAAAAACAAAGTTGGACAACTAAAACAAACCTTTAAAACAATGGGCAAACTTGATAAACAAGAAACAACTTGTAAAACAAGAAAGAAAAAAACAAAGTTGGAAAACTAAAAACAAACCTTTAAACAATGGGCAAACTTGATAACAAGAAACAACTTGTAAACAAGAAAGAAAAATAAAAGTTGGAAAAATAAAACAAACTTTAAAACAATGGGCAAACTTGATAAACAGAAAACACTTGTAAAACAAGAAAGAAAAAAACAAGTTGAAAACTAAAACAAACCTTTAAAAATGGGCAAACTGATAAACAAGAAACAACTTGTAAAACAAGAAAGAAAAAAAAAAGTTGGACAACTAAAAAAACCTTTAAACAATGGCAAACTTGATAAACAAGAAACAATTGTAAAACAAGAAAGAAAAACAAAGTTGGACAACTAAAAACAAACTTAAAACAATGGGCACTTGAAAACAAGAAAACAACTTGTAAAACAAGAAAGAAAACAAAGTTGGAAAACTAAAAAAACCTTTAACAATGGCAAACTTGATAAACAAGAAACAACTTGTAAAACAAGAAGAAAACAAAGTTGGAAAACTAAAAACAAACCTTTAAAACAATGGGAAACTTGGAAACAGCGAGGTAAAGAGAGTGCTTTATTAGCGAGGCTAAAACAGCTGCCAAAGCACCCCTCCCCACCACCTTTTTGTGAGACACATTCGATATTCTAGACCCCATGAGCCGAGTCAGTAAAGCTGATACCCAATCTATCCTGAGATTACAATAATGATTTAAAACTCAAACTTTCATTGCACCTGCTCGGTAGAGTTATTGTTAAACTGTTCAACTGTGGTTACATCACTTCTCAGCGTTGCTTCACTCACCTGCTCACTCTCTTTCCGCTCGTCACAGCCTCTCAAAAAGTGCCACGACAGCCTCTCACCAGACACTCTCAGGGGACAGATACCTGTGAATGTGGAGGAATGTTGGTCCATCTGTTCGATGGCAAGCTTGCCCTGCCCTCACAAAAGTAGCCCCGCCCCCATATATAATAGCCCCGCCCCATACATCATGGCCCCGCTCCCAATTGTCTGATGACTCTCCTCCTGATTCAGGTGTTCCTCCTCGTGACTTTCTCTCTCTTTCCTCTTTGTTTATCCGGGGTCTTTCTGATGACCTCAATGCATTATTTGGTCTTTCGTTTGATTCTCTTGAAAATGTATGTTTGTGCCTCTATTTCGAACAGCCCTTATCTGTTTCTCTACCGATCAAGGTTTTAATCATTTCAGTGCCCTTGTAGTAGTCAAATGTTATCCTCCAGCCTTAAGGTTTGTTTAAAAATTCATTCAGTTTGTATGCAGCCTGTGCTGCTGGTTTCATCACTGATGCAGTGCCCCCATGTAGGTTAATGGTTTGTTAAGGTTACCGAAGATAGCTCGCAGACTCCTTATGAAGGACACTATGGGATATTTAACATCCACTGACTGATGCCAGCAGATAGACATCCAGTTTCACGTCCATCCGAGCGAGAGACAGCGCACACACATCGATGAATCACCCGACCTATGAAACACCGGGATGATAGTTTGTAGCTGGGTCAGGATTCAAACCCAGACTAGGCAGCTTTGAGGTGAGTGTGAATTTGTTAAATGCATGCAGATCAATTTAATTCCGTTGTAGGCCTTGGTGTTGAAGCTATAGGAAATCGCACTTATGGACTTCTACTCACCGGTAAAGGTTGATGACCGTCCAGTCTGAGCGGTGTGCCATAAGCTGCGAAACTTGAGTGCGGGAAAATACAGTCACTGGTTCAAAAAGAAGCAAGAAATGGCGCATCACAGTCGGCCAATGCGGTGTCGTGTTCATGAAGTAATACGATTCACTCGATGACGTGGGCGTCATAAATGTCCAGTGCCCGTGGGAACAAGCTGCTCCCAAAGGGGCATGATGATAGGACTGTAAATGTGGTTTAACTCCAGTAAACCTCCGTTTAACTCCATTGAAACTCAAGTCCGTCAACAGCAATAGGGATGATTTGGCTTCATTTCACTTGTCATCGTCTTTCCTGCACAAAGTCATCAACTGCAGACGTGAAATCATTGCCTCATAGTCATACCACTTTTCACAGTCTGTGTGATATCTGTGGCCCCATAGGTCGAACCCAGTGTCGACACGAGACGGCACTGAGCTGACCACCCATCGCATTCCAGCAAGTGGATGGGCGCAGGGGATCAATCTCACGGACAGGCACTACCATCATATATGATACATCGATGGGACAATCCCACCCTTCATACTTGGCGGCATTCTGTCATACATTCTTCGCTCACTCTCGCGCATCCAGGTATTCGAGCAACCCAGCGACTCGTCAACACGCACTCCATCTCGCCATGCATCACCGTTGGGCCAAGCAATGTCTTCAATGCCTACGCTCCAAGATCCAGTGCCGCACTGTCTTGTCATACCACTCAATAGTTCTTCAACACCAGATAGACGTTTTCACAGGGTCCATGTGGATCTTCTCAGTCCCCTCCCACCTTCAAACAGGTACTGCTGTTTACTGACTTGTGTTGACTACTTCACCCATTGGTTGGACAGTTTGCTCGACTCCACTACGACTGCCATGTTGGTGATTACTACGATGTGAAGTCAAAGACGTCATACAGTATTCACAATCGCCATGCCCTCCCTGTAAGTTTTCCCTTCAGTGTGAAATGACCAAATTGAAGGATTTTGAACCGATAGGCATCATGGGCCTTGTGAAGTAGGCCTCAGTGATCGAGGCAGCATTCTGTTGTTTATACACCACCCAAATAACTACGCAGCATTATCTCGAGCAGCACTTTCACTGCGGAGGTTACACCGGTCCTTGCTAGTTTTTTTTTTGTCTATTTTGTCTTAAAATTGTGAGTTGCACAGGCGACCATGACGGGTTTTTGGGAGGTCGGTGATAGCATGATAGGAACGGAAAGCGTGAAACATCCCGATCTTCGATGTGGGAATGCCTGCTTTGCTTTTGTGAGCGGGAGGAGGGTGAGAGGGGGTAAACGTGAGACAGAATTGGAGGGGGGTTGAATTGTGCTATGGTGTGTGTGTGTCACTGTAAAAGGAGGGGTGGAGGTGGGATGAGGCAATCATTCCTATGGGTAATGTGCTCGTCGACGTGAATAATGAAATCGTTAACGTATATTGTGACTTGTTTGCATCTCAATCTGACAATGACTCTCACAAGTTGATAACAATGAAAATAAAGGATTTTATTATTATACTCACAACATACTCTGATTAAACAATCAATTCAATTGCATTTTGCCCATAATAAAGTCTTCGCAATACCTGGACAGAAGAGAAACACTTAACGGTGTGTGTTGCCAATCCATTCCTGTGTAAACTTTCCTTATGGCTAAGAGGTATACACACTCACCTCGAAGCTGCCTTGCCTGGGTTTGAATCCCCAACCCAGCTAGAATCTGTCATCCTGGTGTTTCACAGGCAGGGTAGAGCCTGGTGTTGGTTTAACGGTTAGGGTAGTGGGTTTAAGATCTTAACGTCTTGAGTTCAAACCCCTCTTTACGTTGAAGTAACACCAGGCGGGATGACTCGGCTTGCCATCCTTCTGAGGTCGGCGAAATGAGTACGAGCACGTTGGTTACAGGGGGCACTGCATCAGCGGCACAACTGCGCCCCCAGAAAATGATGCAGCCAAGCAGCCACAGGCTGCATATGAATAAACAAAACAGGCATGGTGATTCATCGATGTGTGTGCTGATACATGGATGGACGTGAAACTTGGGCTCCTGTCTACCGCATGATTGGTGAACGTTAAACATCCCATGATGTCCTTCGTGAAGAATACGCGAGCCATCGCCGACATCCTGAACAAATTACAAATTTCTGCGAAACCTCGTGTATCCCTGTCCCAAGCGAACAAGGTGTAAAAAGGGTCAACCCCCTCCCAAAAGGGGGTCGCTCTGCCCCTCAGCAGGGCAAGCAGATTAGTAGTAGTTGTAGTAATATTGTTACGGATTGGCAGCCATTTGCACACAAACAGACAGCAGTCCCAAAGCTTAGTTATTTCAATAAGTATGTGTTTATAGTTAGAACCCTCCCCTATGTTTAATGGGTTGATAAGTGTCCGTGCGCTGCGAGTTTCTTTCTCGGTAGATTTTTGCAATACCCAACGCCAACAAATCAATCCTTCACTTCTTCGCACCATCGACGCCATTGCCCACGTGCGTTCCACGGACATGGGCGGAGTTTCCTCACCTCAGAACCCCGACTCCGCCCAGGAAAGGAGGGGGTTCCCCCCTGTCCAATCACGGATGGCCAGCACATCACCCCACGAAACCCTGTCCAATCAGGGCAAAGATTACCTCAGGGGGACCGGTCACCCCACCCTGTCGGGGGAGGGATAAAAATCGCCAGGCTCCCCTGAGTGCTCACTGGAGTTGGGTTGGAATTGTCGGAGGAGAAAGGGGTCGCCATTGCTCTTGGTGTGCGTCGTTTGTGGTCGTCGTTGTCTGGGCTCTTTGCTATTTGCCCTTTGGTCTTTTGGTCTGCAGTCGTCATCGTCTGCGGTCTTTTCCGGGGGTCCTCGCTTCGTTGTGGTCTGGTTCGGGGGTTATTTTTGGTGGGTCCGTGGTCCTGTGCTTGCTGGTTCGCTCGTCTCGAAGAAACCGCACGAGGCGGACAGGTTCCCAGCTAGACTCTGACCCTCAGCTCGCCTTCCCTCCCGAGCTGAAGGGCCGAATAAAGACCCGGTGGGGTCCATTTCTTTTGGGTGTGTGTGTGGCGCCAGTCTGTAAAGTAGAAATTGTTAATTGCTTTTGCTCACTGTACATTGCTGCATATTGTGATAACTCTGCTCTCTGTCTCCCTCCCGCTTATTATAAATAACCCCTGTTAAATGTTCCAGTTCGTTGCCTGTCGTTTCTACCATTGACCCAGCACGGTGCGGGCTTGAGAAATAGTGGGCGTCTGTGCCATAAATTGTTCATTTGGTCCGGTGCGGCTTTGGTAACTTCCGCTCGGTTACGCCGGATCCGAGTCGGTCACAGCAACTCGGTTCGGACAAGGTCGGCCGAGGGTGTGGCTTCCCCGGAAGTTAGACGGCGTGGGTACTTAGGTAAATTGGAATTAGACAGTGGACCCTACTTCACGCCGTCAAATATTGGCGACCACGGTCCTTTAAGCGACCCGTCAACTCTGGAGTTATCCGGGGTGACGACCTTTCCATTCCGGTGTTCGGTGGGAGACGGCCCAACTGCTCCGTCTCACGGTCGATCCTCGCCACCGACCCCCGGTCCACAACAAATTTGTGTCAGGAGCGGGTTCGGACCCCTCCGCCTCCATAGAGAAATTCACGGAACACGGATCAGGGGTGCGCGGAGCAAACGTGCGCAAATTCAGGTGTCCCGTGAATGGAGAGTATGAAAAACGAAATGAGGGGTGAAATGCAGAGCATGGGGTTGAACCTGCAGGCGGGCTAGAGGAGGTGAAAGGCAAAATGGGGACGAGATCAGCACTGTACGTGGGGAGATGACAGAGTTGAGTGGGAGTGTTGAAGGTGTTTGGTCTGCGATGGAAGCGGTAAGGAGGACGTGACGAACAAAATAATGACGGTTGGACGGGATGTAGATAAACTTGGACAGGGGGTAAAGGAAGTTAAAAAAGGACAAGGGCAATTAAAGAAAGAAATGGAAAAGAACACGACGGCGATAAAAAAAGTTAAAAGAAGGCCAGCAGGAAACGAGGCGTGACTTGGAAGCCATGAAAGAGGGATGTAAATTAAGACACGAGGAAATGACGGGAATCGTTAGTGAATTGGGACGGAAGGTAGAGACAGAGACGCAGGAACTGGGGGAACATATAGAGGAACACAAGGACGAGACGAAGGAGGGTTTTAGAATGACGAAGGAAGAATTAACAGAGACGCAAAGGGAAATAGAGCAGGTGAAGGAGGAATTAAATAAAGTAAAAGACGAGCAGGCACAGATAAAGGGGAAGGTAAGAGACATTAAGGGAGAGCTGGTGGAATGTGTTGGGACCCAATGCGAGGGTCGGATTAACCTCCCTCAGGAACAGGGGAGATGGTATGCTCCCTTGAAGTGGACTGTGACCAGGTGAGTCTGGTCGGACCATGCGAGGTCGAGCGGGTGCATGGTACGGAAGGGTACATGCCGAGTTTGGGAGGGCCAGAGGCCTCGGATCCCTTGAACTAACCCAAACCCCAGCGTGAATGTCCCAGAGTGTGTGTTGGAGGGTGTGAGTGATGCGAGTGACATGACATGTGTGAGTGCATGTGAGGAAATGGCACACGGACTGATCCAGATGGGAGACGGAAATGGCGAGCCTGGAGGCCGCACTAACTTATTTTGGGTACCGCGCCGGCTCCGCGGGACGCTGCATGCGAGGTCCGTTCCATATTTTGCTAACGGCATAAGCACGCACGTCTGCGCGATCGCAACCCGGCATTGAAACATCTCGTGCGTGGTACGAAACCGGCACGTGCACAGTTAAAGGCCCAGTCACACCTTGACGTTTTAGCCAACGTATGCCGATTTTTGAAAAATTTGTCTAAAACGCTGGCACACGTTGAATACGTTATGGGTAAGTTTTGATAACATTGAGAGCACGCTGGAAAACACTGCCATACGTCGTTGCACGCTGGAAAACACTGCCATACGTCGTTGCACGCTGGCTTTAAACGTTGTACTTTTCGGTTGTCCTCAAATTTTTGCATGCTTGAAATTTCACAACGTATGCCGGCGTATGACTCACACGTTCACTATGCTGGCCATAAGTTGTAGGCACGTTACGCGATCGTTGACACACGTTACTTTTAAGTTACTCATAGGCTGAAAGACGTCGGTATATATGCTTAGCGTGCCTAAACTTATTTATACCTATCAGTGACATGTTGCTAACACGCTACGCGATCGTTGACACACTTCGACACTCCTTGCTTGAAAGTTACTTATACGTCGAATCATGCCGAGTTATTGTTTAGGGGCAAAAGAGGCTTTTATCTAACCTATGAGTGACGTGCTTTGCACCTGTGTGTAACGCACCTCCGCGCGCATACTGGCGTATGTAGACGTATTTGACGTTTACCGGACGACTACAGAACTTAACGAACGAGTTCCCAACCACAGATACCAGATAATGATGTAATGGCAGCGATTAGGGGAATTGGTAAATAAAAAGGGGTTTCACAGGAGGAACCGTCAGTGTTGCAGACTACATAGCGAGTACATGTCCATGACATTACGAGAGATGGATTATCCGGCAACGATGACACTGCAATATCTACCTGTCCTCCAACATCAGCATACCCTCATCGATTTGGCACTGCACCAGTTGCGTGCCAATAGAACCGAGAGAAGAGAACGTGAAGGAGGAGAAGGTATGGGTGACACCATGGATCGGGATTTGATTTGCACGATAAGATTTGCACCGATAAGACACCAGTTGATTTGCACCGATAAAGACACGTTAAGTGTAACAATTGCGATTGTTTGGCGCAAGCGTCTATTTTCAATAGTGGAGTTTGAGCGATTTAGCACGTTCAATAGAAACGCTCAAATTTCCGAGCGCCAGCGTCAAAAAAAAAAGGCGAGTGACAGCAATTTAAATCGTTCATTGTAAACAATTATAATAGTTGAGTGGCACCGTTTAAAAGTCGTTGAGTGTAAAAAATCCAATTGTTGAGCGCAAGCGTCTACTTTCAATAGTGGAGTTGCAGCCATTTAATCTTTGAGTGGCAGCTTATGAATAGCAAACCCCACGTCAACGGCAAAGATAAACTGCCGCACGATATGGATAAGTTAGGCTATCGTTGGGCATAGGTTGTGAACGCCGCTACACGATAATTATTCGTTGGTATACCGTATCTATAAGGTATCGAAGGTCTATGTACATTATTAGTACCTTGAGCATTTGTCCAACTCGTTATGAATACACCTAAAACGTAAAAAACAAGCCATAGCTCATTGTTGAAAAAACCCCCAAAAAAATTAGCCGTGAAGAACTTCGAACAATGGTGCAAAGATGTCTCCTACCCGTGGACACGCGGACGCAAGGAGGATCCATCATCACCCACACCTCCCCATCACACTCACCTACTACTGCACATGAACAAACTACTACTAATACTGATACTGATACTGATACTGTTACTGCTGACATGGACATCGACTCAAAAAGGAGTCGAAAACACTGATGGGTTCCCCTTGTGAAGCATTTTTATATACCAATTCCCCAAAACGCTGGGAACACGTCATTAATGGCAGTTGTAAGTTAGAAACACGTTCATTTAGTTTTTTGTCGACCAGAAGACGTCAATGGAATACGTACGTTACATACGTCAATGTGCGTTGGGACTACGTAAAGAATTGGTTCAAAGCACGTCAAACATAAGTTAGAAATAAGTTTCGCGTAAAAAAGACATTACGCGACGTGTTTCGACTTATGAGTAGCTTACAAGTAGCCTTTGTCGACGTGTGCAAGCGTCCGCATATCGTGTGTACAACTTATTCCCATCGCATGCGGAACGTGTGTCATACGCCAAGTACGTCGTAAAATTTTGAACATGTTTAAAATTACTTGACGTACTCCACTTACTACGACGTATGATAGCGTACTTTAGCGTTGTATTCACGTATACAAACTTACCCATACCGTATTCGACGTGCGCCAGCGTTTTAGACACATTTTTCTTAGGTCGGCATGCGCTGGCAAGATCGCCAAGGTGTGACTGCGATGTTGACACTTCCATTTCTGCGGCGGTTATGATTTGAATCGTTGTGCGTCAGCCTTTTAATAGCTACGTCACGTCATCGTCGGCGATACGTGCAGCGCGCTAATGCATAAGTTAGACTATCGTTGGGCATAGTTTGTGTAGGCCGACAACAGGTTCAGCATTCGTTGGTATAAGTTAGCTATAACACAACGAAACGTTCTGTGTCCGTTACTAATACGTTATACATAAGACCAAGTCGTTATGAATACGTCCGAATCTTTAAAAAAAAAATCAAAGTTCAACGTAAGCAGCCAGCGTTTTACATACATTTTAATACGTTGCCATCGCTGGCTAAAACGTCAAGGTGTGACGGCCTTAAAAGGAAGGTTGTGTGAATTCGGAAAGCACAGGTCCCCATGCGAGCGCGTGTGCGGGGCATCACGTGCTGCACACCGCTTGTTCTGTTTGCAGAACGCGCGGAGCGAGTCCCCGGGACGACACGCTCGGACGGGCCTGCACGGCAAGCCGCGCAGGTTCTGTGTGCGAGTGACGTCACCGGGGATCTCACAGCACAAAATGCGGGTGAGTGGCGCACGGCTCACATGGTGGATGGCTCGAAAGCGAGCGCATGGTGCGATCGACGGGCCGACGTTACGGTCCCATGTATCGCCATACAGAGGGGATGTGCAGATTGTAGACCGCCACCCTGGCGACGCAAAGATGGTCGAGCCTTGCACGAGTACCCAATGCCCGGCCGGGATGTGGCAAGCATCCTCGCCCGGGCAAAGGAGCATTAGTTAGTGGGAAAGGTTTAGTGTTCGCTATACCGGCCTCATGGGGAAGGAACAGTTCCTCATGGGGCCCGTGGAACAGTTCCTCATGGGGCCCGTGGAACAGTTACAGGGAATGTTCGGTTATAATTAGAAATGGATTTCGGGAGACTTGGACAGACATGGAAATTGTATGGGGACCTAGCTCTAGCAGTAGAGTTAAAAGGAACGCTGCATTAGAGTAGGGATGACGAGGGCACGAGCTAGTTCTAGGGGGGGGGGGACCGTAAAGGTTGGTTAGGGGGTAAGTGTGATTATAAAATATGAATAAAAAAAAGAGAATGAAGAGAACGAAACATGACGTGAACTGTGGGACAGCGGGCCCGAGTGTGTGGAGTGGAGTGAATGATGGAATGCACAGGGCGAATGAATGGGGGGGGAGGATGACATCCCACCCAAAGGAGACCCGTGGTCAGTGGTAATGTTACGTAGGGTTGTCAAATTTACCACAAATGATGGTCGTTTTGGTTGTTGTTGCACGTAAAGGTATCGAAACCTTTTTGAAGGTGCGGAATCCATTTGGAACCCCGGCTGGGAAGCGTGCGTGGGAAAGTGAGCTACTGAGTAGAGGGCATCCCTGGCATGGGAGAAGTCGGCCAGAGAGGCCATGGGTCCAAGGAACCGGGATAGTGAAATGGACACAGGGCGCACCCTCGAAAGGGACCAAGTGCCAGAAAATGCCAAAAAGTGGGCATATACGGGGGAGTAGCCAGGAAGGGCACTCCCCGCGTTCAAACGGAGTAGGTAGGCTCGGAGACAGCCTCAGCTGCCCGGGGGTGCCGTAGTTTAAGTTCGGCAGATGGGAATCCCTGCCAATTGAGCCACGCTGCCCAGCCACGAAATTGTGCAAGGGCACGAGCGAAAATTTGAGGGCCAGGCCCAAATTGATAAGGAACACCAACACAGGCGACAGGAATCATGGTTTCTGGAACCAATAGTTTAAAGAGACAGGCGTGTTGGAAAGCCCAGGGGATAGTTTAAGTGTAATAAAGGATAGGGACAGATAGGAAATGTGACCCCTTCACACCATCCATCCTTCGCTCTCTAGGCGCTGGACCACTTGGAAGATTGCTGATACTGTGGAGTTTATCTGAGGCTCCATTGGGCGGAGACAGATCCACCTGTCTCTTCCTATTCCCCTCAAGAAGGATCTTAGGGGTTGGGGAGTAGGGCAGGTATGTAGCGTTTAGCGGCACAAAGACAGTTGGGAGGTTACGGTGACATGAGAGATTATTGTAAAAATAAAATAAAAAAAACGGGAAGTCTAAATTTTGTTGTTGCAAACTAAGGGAGTGGGTGTGGACAAGGACAGGAAAAGGCGATAGGTTGGGGGGAGACAGTAAGGTAGGTCCGAGCCCGTTTTTGGAGCGCCCGGCACCACCGCACTCCCTCCAGGACCTCACGGACCAGACCAGAGGCCGGCCAGCTTCACATGCTGGCCTGTTGTGCTGTATCTTCTGGTCTGCATTTGCCATGCCTTCACTTGCCTGCCTTTGCCTTGACCCCATGCCTGCTCACCTTTGTTGCATGACCTCCCCATGTCACCAACCATCCATGTGCGCCAGGACCATCCATCACCAGGTGTTTTGCAAGGACTGCCCTGCAGGCAGCCACACCATCCATCATTTGTGTTTTTTCATCCAGTCCATTCTCCATTCAAATGAACCAAGGACTGCATTGAGCAGCCCGGCTACCTCCTCCTTGTTCTTCTTGCATAAAGGCCAGTTCAAATGGCCTGTGGGACGGCGCATGGCCTGCAGTGTTAGGGTGAGTTGTCTCCAGCAGCTGAAGACTGAAAAGAAAAAGAAGGTTCAGTGAAATAAAAAGAGGGACCTTTTGAGCAGGCCCTGAAGACATCTGACCTTCCAGCTGCTGGGCACTCACCCACACCAACTGTTGACTTTACTGTGCCTTTTTCCCCAGATCACCAGGTCCTGGCCATGGTTAGTGTAAATAGTTAAGGATGTAAATAATTTTTCAAAACCCACCTGTGTGTCTGTTTAGCCTGTCATTTATTTATGTGTCTGAGTGAGTCTGATATTTAGTTACGCAGCGCACTAGGTTATTTTTGGGACACGTAAAAAAATGTCGCACTCAGGGATATGTAGGTAAATGTACTAGGGAAAACCTACAACCTGCATGGCACACGAAAATTTGCGACTCGGGACGAGTCTATAAAAAAGGGGGGGGGGGGGAGTGTTACGGATCTGGCAGCCATTTGCACACAAACAGACAGCATCCTAAGCTTAGTTATTTAATAAGTATGTGTTTATAGTTAGAACCCTCTCTTATGTTTAATGGGTTGATAAGTGTTCGTGCGCTGCGAATCTTTCTCGGTAGATTTTTGCAATACCCAACGCCAAAAAATCAATCCTTCACTTCTTCGCACCATCGACGCCATTGCCCAAGTGCGTTCGACCACGGACGTGGGCGGAGGTTTCCTCACCTCAGAACACCGACTCTGCCCAGGAAAGGAGGGGGGTTTCCCCCCCCCTGTCCAATCACGGATGGCCAGCACATCACCCCATGAAACCCTGTCCAATCAGGGCAAAGATTACCTCAGGGGGCCGGTCACCCAACCCTGTCCGGGGGAGGGATAAGATTCGCCAAGCTCCCCTGAGTGCTCGCTGGAGTTGGGCTGGAGTTGGGTTGGAATTGTCAGAGGAGAAAGGGGTCGCCATTGCTCTTGGTGTGCGTCGTTAGTGGTCGTTGTTGTCTGGGCTCTTTGCTCTTTGCCCTTTGGTGTGCAGTCGTCTTCGTCTACGTTCTTGGTCTGTGGTGTTTTCCGGGGTCCTCGCTTCATTGGTGGAGTGTCTTGTTCGGGGGTTCTTTTTGGTGGGTCTGTGGTCCTGTGCTTGCTGGTTCGCTCGTCTCGAAGAAACCGCACAAGGCAGACAGGTACCCGGCCAGACTCTGACCCTCAGCTCGCCTTCCCTCCCGAGCTGAAGGGCCGAATAAAGACCCGGTGAGGTCCATTTATTTTTGGGTGTGTGTGTGTGTGTGTGTGTGTGTGTGTGTGTGTGTGTGTGTGTGGCGCCAGTCTGTTAAGTAGAAATTAAGTGCTTTTGCTCACTGTACATTGCCTGCATATTCGTGATAACTCTGCTCTGTGTCTCCATCCCGCTTATTATAAATAAACCCATTAAATGTTCCAGTTCGTTGCCTGTCGTTTCTACCATTGACCCAGCACGGTGCGGGCTTGAGAAATAGTGAGGCCATCTGTGCCGTAAATTGTTCATTTGGTCCGGCGCGGCTTTGGTAACTTCCGCTCGGTTACGCCGGATCCGAGTCGGTAACAGCAACTCTGTTCGGACAAAGTCGGCCAAGGTTGTGGATTCCCCGGTAGTTAGACGGCGTGGGTACTTAGGTAAATTGGAATTAGACAAGTGGACCCTACCTCACGCCGTCGAAATATTGGCGACCACGGTCCTTTAAGCGACACGTCGACTCCGGAGTTATCCGGGGTGACGACCTTTCCATTCCGGTGTTCGGTCGGAGACAGCCCAACTGCTCCATCTAGCGGTCGTTCCTCACCACCGACCCCCGGCCCACAGCAATATTAACGTATTCAGGCTACCGACAATCACTTGAGAGTGGCAATTCCCTAGAATGTCCACAGGACATACCTCGCGACATTGTGAACAAGGACCTGAAGGTAGTTTGGGTAATTGTTCTTGCAAGACGTATCTCACTTCCGACATCGTGAAAAGGGACCTGAAGGTAGTTTGGGTAATTGTTCTCGCAAGACGTATCTCACTACCGACATCGTGAAAAAGGACCTGAAGGTAGTTTGCGTAATTGTTCTCGCAAGACGTATCTCACTACCGACATCGTGAAAAGGGACCTGAAGGTAGTTTGGGTAATTGTTCTTGCAAGACGTATCTCACTGCTACCAAGATCATGAAAACGGACCTGAAGGTAGTTTGGGTAATTGTTCTCGCAAGACGTATCTCACTACCGAGATCGTGAAAAGGGACCTGAAGGTAGTTTGGGTAATTGTTCTCGGGAGACGTATCTCGCCACCGAGATTGTGAAAAGGGACCTGAAGGTAGTTTGGGTAATTGTTCTCGGGAGACGTATCTCACTTCCGAGATTGTGAAAAGGGACCTGAAGGTAGTTTGGGTAATTGTTCTCACGAGATGTATCTCACTACCGGGATTGTGTATGGGGGTAAAAGGAGAAGTTGGGAAGATATGAAAGCAGGTTATGAGGTCGGAATTGGTCATGGCATCATAATGAGGTGGACGTGGGAGGGGAAGGAGAGTTTAGTATTGCACCATTTTCATGAAGTAAGGAAGGAATAATAATATAGAATGATGTAAGAATGAAATCTGGATTTGAAGAAGAGGAAGAAAGGGAGGGGACAAAGTCAGGTCATAATAACACCATGATACGGGTCACACCGACACCATAATACGGGTCACACCGACACAACACCATAATACGGGTCATACCAACCCCATAATACAGGTCATAATGACACCATAATACGGTCATACTAACACCACACTAACACCATAATACGGGCCACACCGACACCATAATACGGGTCATACCAACCCCATAATACAGGTCATAATGACACCATAATACGCTCATACCAACACCATAATACGGGTCAAATAACACCGTAATACAGGCAATAACACAATGAGCCATGAATTGGGACCGACAGGAGAGACGATGAATGGACCTCACTCCGTGCTATGGGTCTTCAGGAGCTGGTCCACACACTACTTCAGGATCCACTGCAATCGGTGTAGCTGGTGACTGCGTTTCCCAAGCGCTGCGTCACCGTCCTGCAAGTACGCTGGGCACCACCACCACCTTTGTGGTTGTGCCCGAAGTGTTTACCACGACCAAGTCCGTCGAGTGGTGCATCAAAAAAGTCCCGCAGCACTCTGTGCATTTCAACATCCGGTGCGTCCTCGGGAGCGGCACGGTAAGCTCCCCCGCCAAAGGGTCCACGTCGAGCCGACTCTCTTCCCGTCGCGGTGGAGAATCCAAAATCTCCAAAATGTCTGAGGATATCATCAAACGCAAAGTGCCGGTTGACACGGCGGCCGCTCGAGTCGTATGCACGGCGTTTGCTTCGGTCCGAGAGAACCTCGTACGCTGAGGGAAGGGATGACACACACAAAATGCTTCAGGAAGTGCAAGACGAACCAAGAAGGCAACACATCTCCGGTAACCCGTTACAAGCACAAGAGGTCATCGGTCTCACCTTCAGCGATCTCTCGGAACCTGAGCTCGGCGTCGGGACTCTTGTTTTTGTCAGGGTGGAACTTCACGGCTAGGTGATGGAAGGCTTTCTTGATGTCCCTGTCACTCGCAGTTAGCGAAACCCGCAGCACCGCGTAATGGTCTCGCCGGACCACGCTGGGCACCACCAACTCGGTGAGCAACAACACGCCGAGACCAAGGGCACGAGGCACTGCAGAATGACGGGACGCCATTCCCACCTGGACGATAAACGTTTGCATTCTGCTCCCGATGACGTACACAAAGAAGGAAGAGACACGGGAGAGGGTCATTTGGCCCATAGTGCATGTGCTTTATCCTCACCTCGTTAATTTAATCTGTTTTCGACATTAAACCCTCTCCGACCCGCATTCTTACCGTTATCTTAATCTCAAGGAACATGGACAAGCAGGCAATATGACTAGTGTACTGGTGCACAATGACCTATTGGACATGACCCACACAAATGAGAGAAGTTGGGTGCTTGTAACTCCCCCCCCCCCAGGTCCTTTGTGAGGGTAAAACGGGGAGGTGCGTGAGAGGTGAAATGGGGAGGTGCGTGAGGGTAAACGCGGGGAGGGGCGTGAGAGGTGAAATGGGAGGGCGTGAGGGTAAAACGGGGAGGGGCGTGAGGGTAAAACGGGAGGGGCGTGGAGGGTAAACGTGGAGGTGCGTGAGGGTGAAATGGGGAGGGGGCGTGAGGGTGTAAAACGGGGAGGGGCGTGAGGGTGAATGGGGAGGGAGCGTGAGGATGAAACGGGGAGGTGCGTGAGAGGGAGAAACAGCGAGGGACGTGAGGAGTGAAACGGGGAGTGCGTGAGGGTGAACGGGGAGGGGCGTGAGGGTGAAATGGGGAGGGGCGTGAGGGTAAAACGGGGAGGGGCGTGAGGGTGAAATGGGGAGGTGCTTGAGGGTAAAAACGGGGAGGGGCGTGAGGGTTGAAATGGGAGGGGCGTGAGGGTAAAACGGGAGGTGCTTGAGGGTAAAACGGGGAGGGGCGTGAGGGTGAAATGGGGAGGGCGGAGGATGAAACGGGGAGGTGCGTGAGGGTAAAACGGGGAGGGGCGTGAGGGTGAAATGGGGAGGGGCGTAAGGTGGAAATGGGAGGTGCGTGAGGGTGAACTGATATGAATGACGAGGCATATGGGAGGGGTGTGCAGATGAAATGGTGACGGGATGAGGTGAAATGGGAGGAGGTGTCAGGATGAAATGGGGAGGGGGTGAGGATGAAATGGGGAGGGGTGTGAGGATAAATGGGGAGGGGCGTGAGGGTAAAACGGGGAGGGGCGTGAGGGTGAAATGGGGAGGTGCGTGAGGGTAAAAGGGGAGGGGCGTGAGGGTGAAATGGGGAAGTGCGTGAGGGTGAAAGGGGGAGGTGCGTGAGGGTAAAACGGGGAGGGGCGTGAGGGTGAAATGGGGAGGGGCGTGAGGGTGAAATGGGAGGGGCGTGAGGGTGAACTGGGGAGGGTGTGAGGATGAAATGGGGACGGGTATGAGGGTGAAATGGGAGGCGGGGTGTCAGGATGAAAAGGGAGGGGTGTGAGGATGAATGGGAGGGAGTGTGAGCGATGAAATGGGGACGGGTAATGAGGGTGAACTGGGGAGGGGTGTGAGGATGAATTGGGGAGGGTTATGAGGGTGAAATGGGAGAGGTGTGAGGATGAAATGGGGAGGGGCGTGAGGATGAAATGGGGAGGGTGTGAGGGTGAAATGGGAGGGTGTGAGGATGAAATGGGGAGGGGCGTGAGGGGTGAACTGGGGAGGGGTGATGGAGATGAAATGGGGAGCGGTATGAGGGTGAAATGGGGAGGTGGTGTCAGGATGAAATGGGGAGGGGTGTGAGGATGAAAATGGGGAGGGGAGTGTGAGGGTGAAATGGGGACGGGTATGAGGGTGAAACTGGGGAGGAGTGTGAGGATGAATTGGGGGGTATGAGGGTGAAATGGGGAGAGGTGTGAGGATGGAAAATGGGGAGGGCGTGAGGATATGAAATGGGGAGGGGCGTGAGGATGAAATGGGGAGGGGTGTGAGGATGAAAATGGGGAGGGGTGAGGGTGTTAAATGGGAGGGTGTAGGATGAAATGGGAGAGGGGTATAGGCTGAAATGGGGAGAGGTGTGAGGATGAATGGGGAGGGCGTTGAGGATGAAAATGGGGAGGGTGGCGTGAGGATGAAATGGGGAGGGGTGTGAGGATGAAATGGGGAGGGAGTGTGAGGGTGAAATGGGGAGGGGTGTGAGGATGAAATGGGGAGGGGTATGAGGGTGAAATGGGGAGGGGTGTGAGGGTGAAATGGGAGGGGTGTAGAGGGTATGATAATGGGGAGGGGTTGAGGATGAAATGGGAGGTGTGTGAGGGTGAGGTGAAATGGGAGGGTGTTGAGGATGAAAATGGGGAGGGGTGTGAGGTGAAAGAGGGAGGGTAGGATGATGGGGCGGATAGGATGAAATGGGGAGGGGTATGAGGATGAAATGGGAGGGGTTGAGGTGAAATGGGAGGGGTGGTGAGGATGAAATGTGGGAGGGGTGTGAGGATGAAATGGGGAGGGGTAATGAGGATGAAATGGGGAGGGTGTGAGGATGAAATGGGAGGGGTGTCAGGATGAAATGGGACGGGTATGAGGTGAACTGGGGAGGGGTGGTGAGGATGAAATGGGGAGGGTTGTTCAGGATGAAATGGGGAGGGGTGTGAGGGTGAAATGGGGAGGGGTTGTCAGGATGAAATGGGAGGGGTGTGAGGGTGAAATGGGGAGGGTGTGAGGATGAAATGGGGAGGTGTCAGGATGAAATGGGGACGGGTATAGAGGGTGAACTGGGGAGGGGTATGAGGGTAAATGGGGAGGGGTGTCAAATGAAATGGGACGGGTGTGAGGATGAAATGGGGACGGGTATGAGGGTGAACTGGGGAGGGTGTGAGGATGAATTGGGGAGGGGTATGAGGTGAAATGGGGAGAGGTGTGAGGGTGAAATGGGGAGGGGTGTGAGGGTAAAATATGGAGGGTGTGAGTGTGAAATGGGAAGGGGTGTGAGGGTGTGACGGTGAAATATGGAGGGTGTGAGGATGAAATGAGGAGAGGTGTGAGGATGAAATGGGAACGGGTATGAGGGTGTAAATGGGGAGGGGTGTCAGGATGAAATGGGGAGGGGTGTGAGGTGAACTGGGGAGGGGTGTGAGGATGAAACGGGGAGGTGTGCGTGAGGGTAAAACGGGAGGGGCGTGAGGGTGAAATGGGGAGGGGGCGTAAGGGTGAAATGGGGAGGTGAGTGAGGTGAACTGGGGAGGGGTGTGAGGATGAAATGGGGGACGGGTATGAGGGTGAAATGGGAGGGTGTCAGGATGAAATGGGGAGGGGTGTGAGGATGAATGGGGAGGGGTGTGAGGATGAAATGGGGAGGGGCGTGAGGATGAAACGGGGAGGTGCGTGAGGATAAACGGGGAGGCGTGAGGGTGAAATGGGGAGGTGCGTGAGGGTGAAATGGGGAGGTGCGTGAGGGTAAAACGGGGAGGGGCGTGAGGGTGAAATGGGAGGGGCGTGAGGTGAAATGGGGAGGGGCGTGAGGGGAACTGGGGAGGGTGTGAGGAGAAATGGGGACGGGTATGAGGGTGAAATGGGGAGGGTGTCAGGATGAAATGGGGAGGGGTGTGAGGATTGAAATGGGGAGGGGTGTGAGGATGAAATGGGGACGGGTATGAGGGTGAACTGGGGAGGGGTGTGAGGATGAATTGGGAGGGGTATGAGGGTGAAATGGAGAGGTGTGAGGATGAAATGGGGAGGGCGTGAGGGATGAAATGGGGAGGGGTGTGAGGTGAAATGGGGAGGGGTGTGAGGATGAAATGGGAGCGGGCGTTGAGGGTGAACTGGGGAGGGTGTGGAGGATGAAATGGGGAGGGTATGAGGGTGAAATGGGAGGGGTATGTCAGGATGAAATGGGGAGGGAGTGTAGGATGAAATGGGGAGGGGTAGTAGTAATGGTGTGAGGGTAATGGGGAGGTATGAGGGTAAACTGGGGAGGATGTGAGATGAATTGGGGAGGGGTATGAGGGTGAAATGGGGAGAGGTGTGAGGATGAAATGGGGGGGCGTGAGGATGAAATGGGGAGGGGCGTGAGGATGAAATGGGGAGGGGTGTGAGATGAAATGGTGGGAGTGGTAGCAGTAAGGGTTGAGGGTGAAATGGGGAGGGTGTGAGGATGAAATGGGGAGGGTATGAGGCTGAAATGGGGAGAGGTGTGAGGATGAAATGGGAGGGGCGTGAGGATGAAATGGGGAGGGGCGTGAGGATGAAATGGGAGGGTGTGAGGATGAAATGGGGAGGGGTTGTGAGGGTGAAATGGGAGGGGGATGTGAGGGATGAAATGGAGGGGTATGAGGGTAAATGGGGAGGGGTGTGAGGGTGAAATGGGGAGGGGTGTGAGGATGAAATGGGAGGGGTATGAGGATGAAATGGGAGGGGTGTGAGGGTGTGAGGGGTGAAATGGGGAGGGGTGTGAGGATGAAATGGGAGGGGTGATGTGTGAGGGTGAAATGGGGAGGGTATGCGATGAAATGGGGAGGGTATGGAGGATGAAATGGGGAGGGGTATGAGGGTGAAATGGGGGGGTGTGAGGATGAAATGGGGAGGGTGTTGAGGATGAAATGGGAAGGGTATTGAGGTGAAATGGGGAGGGGTGTGAGGTATGAAAATGGGAGGGGTGTCAGATGAAATGGGACGGGTATGAGGGTGAACTGGGGTAGGGTTGAGGATGAAATGGGAGGGGTGTCAGGATGAAATGGGAGGGGTAGTGAGGGTGAAATGGGGAGGGGTGTCAGGATGAAATGGGGAGGGGTGTGAGGGTAAATGGGGAGGGTGTGAGGATGAAAGGGGAGGGGATGCAGGATGAAATGGGGACGGTATGAGGGTGAACTGGGAGGGGTATGAGGGTGAAATGGGGAGGTGGTGTCAGGTGAAATGGGACGGGTAGTTGTGAGGATGAAATGGGGACGGGTATGAGGGTGAACTGGGGAGGGTGTGGAGGATGAATTGGGGAGGGGTATGAGGGTGAAATGGGGAGAGGTGTGAGGGTGAAATGGGGAGCGGGTGTGAGGGTAAAATATGGAGGGTGTGAGTGTGAAATGGGGAAGGGTGTGAGGTGTGGACGGTGAAATATGGAGGGTGAGGGCTGGTAGGGATGAAATGAGGAGGGTGTGAGGATGAAATGGGGACGGGTATGAGGGTGAAATGGGGAGGGGTGTAGGATGAAAATGGGGCAGGGAGTGTGAGGATGAAATGGGAGGGTGTGAGGATGAAATGGGGACGGGATGAGGGTGTTAACTGCTGGGAGGGGTGTGAGGGATGAATTGGGAGGGTATGAGGGTGAATGGGGGAGGTGTGATGAAATGGGGAGGAGGCGTGGAGGATTGAAATGGGGAGGGGCGGTGAAGGATGAAATGGGGAGGGCGTGTGAGGATTGAAATGGGGAGGGGTGTGAGGGTGAATGATGGGAGGGGATGTGAGGATGAAATTGGGGAGGCGGTATGAGGCTGAAATGAGTGTAGAGGTAGGAGAATGAAATGGGGAGGGGTGTGTGAGGATGAAATGGGAGAGGCGTGTGGATGGATAAATGGGGGAGGGTGTGAGGATGAAATGGGGAGGTGGTGTGAGGGTGAAATGGGGAGGGGTGTGAGATGAAATGGGTAGGGGTATGAGGGTGAAATGTGGAGGGGGATGTGAGGGTGAATGGGGAGGGTGTGAGGATGAAATGGGGGAGGGGTATGAGGATGAAATGGGAGGGGTGTGAGGGGTGTGAGGGGTGAAATGGGAGGGTGTGAGGATGAAATGGGGAGGGGTGTGAGGGTGAAATGGGGAGGGGTATGCGGATGAAATGGGGAGGGGTATAGGATGAAATGGGGAGGGGTATGAGGGTGAAATGTGGAGGGTGTGGGACGAAATGGGGAGGGGTGTGAGGATGAAATGGGGAGGGGTGTGAGGAATGAAATGGGAGGGGTATGAGGATGAAATGGGGAGGGGTGTGAGGATGAAAATGGGGTAGGGTGTCAGTGATGAAATGGGGACGGGTATGAGGGTGAAACTGGGAGTGGGATGTGTGAGGATGAAATGGGGACGGCGTATGAGGTAAATGGGAGGGGTGCAGCGATGAAAATGGACGGACGTCTTCATAGACGGTGAATTCCTTCGATTGCGTTCGTGTGTCGAGGATTGGAAATGCGGCGAGGGTTGTGTAGGATGAAAATGGGGTACGGGTATGAGGGAGTAACTGGGGGAGGGCTTGTTACTTTGTGGAGGATGATATTGGGGAGGGGTATAGGTGAAATGAGGGAGAGGATGTCTGGATGTATTTATTATATGTTGTGAGGGTTGAAATGGGGAAGCGGTGTGAGGATTGTGACGGCGTGATAATATGGCAGGGGGGTAGATTGTCATCGACATGGTGAGGATGAAATGGGGAGGGTGTGAGGGTGTGACGGTAAAATATGGAGGGTGTGAGGGTGAAATGGGGAAGGGTGTGACGGTGAAATATGGAGGGTGTGAGGGTGAAATGAGGAGAGGTGTGAGGATGAAATGAGGAGGGATCATAGGAATAGGGGGATAATGAACCATACTCAAACCTATGTACAGGGTGTTGGTAAAGT
>CM068952.1:204727860-204770375 GCA_035128595.1 Eptatretus atami
GATTCACTTACCTTGGCAGTGATATTCATGTCTCTGCTGGCTGTGAGCCAGAGGTCAACAGACATCTGGGATGGTCCTGGGGAGTCATGAATCCACTGGATCATGGGGTGTGGTGCTGTCGGTACCTGTGCAAGAGGATGAACGTCTGAGTATTAAGGTCCTTGGTGCTTCCAGTCTTGCTCTACGGATGTTAGACTTGGACTCTGACCAGGGATTTGAGAAGGAGACTTTATTCCTTTGGTGCCAAGTCTCTTGGGAGAATCCTTGGCTATCGCTGGATGGACTTTGTGTCCAACGAGCGGTTGCTGAGAGAGACTTAAATGAGATTTGTTACCTGCATAGTCCGTGAGCATCAGTTGCGGTTGTTTGGACATGTGGCCCGTTTTCCTGACGCTGATCCTGCTCACCAGATTCTCTCAGTGAGGGAGCCTCATCATTGGAGGAGGCTAATGGGCTGACCACATGCCTTGTGGTTGCAGCAGGTTGATCAGCCTCTCAAGGAGATGGGGATGGGTCAGGCATCTGCCTGGGGGATTGCCAGACGGAGGCCCCTGGAGTGCCGTCAGAAAGTGGATGCAGCGATGCGCTGCTGCAGCGCATGCTCCCATACCTGACCTGACCTGACCTGATTGGAATGACTTTGGCAATTTAACATCCCCTACCCGAGCCTAATGTCATAACCCAAATTTGGTTGCATTCTGACTGGTGAATCAGTGGAAGGAGATTTTGGAAGGAATTTGCGGGACCGCCATTTTGACATACTTTGTCATTTAACCAGAACGAGCTTGGCAATTCCCATTACCTGCCATGAGAGGAATGTTGCTGCCAAATTTCAGCCGGATCGGTCCAGCGGTTTGGCTGGAGAAGTCAAAAAAGGAGATATACGGATGGACGTAGTGCAATGACACTACCTCATCTGGAATGCACGTTCCAGATAAGCTAAAAATATAGTTGGAGTACAGTTCAATCCTTAACTTCAGTTTTCCCTCACAGAGAATGCTACCCTTCCTTTTTCTACTCCCCCCCTGCCTCTCTCCCCCTCTATTACTTCTTCACCTTATTCCTCCCCCCTTCCTCTCATCTATCATTGCATCTTTCCAGGTACAATAAAAACGGCCATAATATCTAATTCCTAACAGGGAATCCTCCCCTTCCTCTTAGATCCCCCTCCCCCCTCCCTCCTCTCCTCACCCTCTCTCCTCTCCTCAATACTCCCCCCTCCCTACCGCTCTTTCCTCTCCCTCTCACTAAGCCCCTCTGTCTCCCGACCAGACATTCAAAATGGCTATTAGAATGCATTTTTGTCTAAAAACGCCAATATGTGTCTGATTTTTCTTTCCTCTTGCTGAAACTGAAACTTGGTGACTGACCCGTGCCTCACTCGTCGGCGCTGCTCACACCCACATGCGCACCACACACTCGCTTGCTCAAGCCCTAGAAAGGACGAACTGACCGACAAATTGTCTCGTTGGCGCTGGTCAGACACCCCACACGTTCACTCGGCTCCCTTCTCGAATGGACCTCCTTTTTATCCCCGCCGCGTGGCGAAGGGGATATTGTTGTCACCCAGGTCGTCCGCGCTGTCCGTCCGGCTGTCCGTCCGTCCGTCCGTCCGGGCGTCAACATTTATAGCTGTGGTACGATAATCCATAAACTGTTCGCCATATAGATTTGAAATTTGGGTCACACATGTACCACCGTGAAAGGAAGAACCCTATTGATTTTGGGCGTGCGGGATCCAAGATGGCGACTGGGGCGGCCATCTTGAAAAAATGTTTTTTGTAATAAATGGAAAACCGCTTATCTGATTTCAATTATTTTTGGTTACTACATCCTCACCCTGGGGAACTTTTTCGAGATGATGACCAAATGGTGTCTTGTTTCCAATTCACCTCCCTCATTTTATCTGGAATATGTATGACCTTTTTCTTCAATGGCGGGGGATTCCCATCTCTGATGGTATTGTTGCGAATTCGGCGCCGCCGGCGTGCGAACGGCCACGTGACTCGAATCGCGGCACGTCGCCCACCGGACGGACAATTCTGTCGTGACCTCTCGGACTAACGCCGGAGCTAGTCACGGGTGGCCTTCGGCCTCACCACGATCGTGCCAATCGCCACCCGCGTGGGATAGGGTTGTTCGCCAAACTCGACCTACCTAAGTACCCACGTGGATGGTAAACCGGCGATCGCACCTCGCCGCAGGTCGACTCGGACGCGAGCTGCTTGGCGGCCCGTTCCGTACTATCGGGATAACCGAGCGGTGTTATCGTCGGCCTCGATGGTTCCGATTAATTAATCGGGTATTACCCCTACGAACCCTTTACGTGAAGCAGGATGAGATTCAATTAAAGAAAAGACGAAGCGAAACGAGAAACAGTTCAACACAAAGCACATTTATTCCGCGGCACACGGAAAGACTATATACAGCCAAAATGCACATATATCAATTAAAACAAAACAACAATGCAGAGCTACTACCGAATACGCGAACACACGCGCAACTTACACAGTTTTACTTCACAGACGGCGCCAACAACATTTACTCAAAAGCAAAAGAAAAGGCCACCCTCAAAGACAAGGGGGCAGACGGGGCCCGTGGGCCAATATTGCGCGTGACCTGAAGGAGCGGCCAGGCCGCGAGACCGGGGGGGGGGGGTCCTACCCGTGTCCTCGTGACGAGCCGCAAATGTGGCTGCGCGGGCGTGCCCGACTTCGTGCTCCTTCGTGGGTTTCGTTGGCACCGCTTGGATGTGGGGTGAGAACGGGGCCTTTTTTGCTTTCTCAGCGCGGGGAAAAGGGGGAATTGTTGATGTCCTGGGGGAGGAGAATGGCTGGCTGGCTTGGGTCCGCGACGAGCGATCCCACTGTGACCTCGTCGCCGACCGCCGTCTTCCCTGCCTCGGACCCGAGCTCCTTGGCCTCTCCCCACAATTCTCCTCAGCCGACTGCAGAACCCACTCGATTTCTTCGCCACCCGACTCGACTCCGTTCTCCAACCGACTTGACTGCCTTAAACTTCGGGCTCCATCCGGCTCTCCAGACCCGACTTGACTGCCTTAAAACTTCGGGCTCCACTCGGCTCTCCAGACCCGACTTGACTGCCCCGATTCGCCTTGCGCTCGCCGTTTTTATAGGCCGGCAGGAGAAACAGTATGCAAATTCCCGGATCAGGATCACCTCGGGGGCGGAGCCACGCTCGCCGATTGGACGGAGGAAAAGGGGCGTGAATCTCCCTCGATCCTAGAATTTGCATATTCTCGATTCCACACAGACGCGCCTGGAGGCGGGGCCAAGCCGCCCCGCGCTTGCTAATTGGACGGATCAGAAGTGGGCGTGTAGCATTCCTGATCCGAATTCTCCCTCGGAAAGGCCGCTATTTGCACTCGCGGCTCGGTGCGTATCGCTGAACGAGCCAGGACAGCCCGACGCTCAGTGTTCACAGGTGCTGCTGGAATGGCCGTAGAAGGAGAGAGGTGAGGGTGGTGGAGGGTTTTGGTGGTGCTTTGATGGTCATGGTGCCGTTTGGGAATGGCATGATGCGATGATGTGGGAGCGAGTTGTGACGGTAAAGGTCGTGGCTGTTGGCGTTGTTGTTGTTGTCTGAGGGTTGGAGGCGGTGGTTGGTTCAAAATAAAGATAGAACAGAAAAACGGCTATCTCAAAGCGTCGCAGCCCGAATGAATCACATAAATTCCCTCTAAACAACGGGTTTGGGGCTAACTACACATGTACTTAGAGATATCTCACCTACGGGCCCTGAATGGTGGTTTGCGAATTTCCACAGCCGTAACACTACTACCCCTCCCCTTTTTACAGACTCGTCCGAGTCGTCAAATTTTCGTGTGCCATCATGTGTAGTTCTCCCTAGTACGTTTTACCTTCGGATCCCTGAGTGCGACATTCATGTGGTATTCGTGTCCCAAAATAATAACCTGAGGGCTGAGTAACTAACTAAAACAACACCACTCACACGGACGACTTAAATAAAATTGCCGGCGCTAGACAGACATGCCGGGGGCGCACTCATATTTACAGTACATCTTACTTACAAATTCTACACTAAACCATGGCCAGGATCAATGGACTCTCTGCAGGAAAAAGGTAAAAGTCAACGGTGAACCGCGCACGGGCCGCCACTGCAGGCCCGTGTTGTATGCCAACAGGACAGTTCTTGCAGCTTGCAAAATGTTGCTCGCGGATCCTGGCGCACATGGCAATGAACAAGGGGCGGGGAAAGCAAAAATGAACGGGGCTGGTGAACAGGGGCAGTGGCAATGGCATGGCAAAGGCAGGCAGGCAAAGCATGGCATGACAAGGCCGCTGTAGCAAACAGAGCCGGCAGATGAACTTGCCGGCACCGGCTTGTAGCAAACACAGCCGACAGACGATTCCATCGGCACAGGCTTGCAGTAACAGCCAGCCGATGAAGTGGCCGGCACAGGCCTCGCAGCAAACAAACAGCGCGATGAGTTGGCGGCACGGCCTTGAAGCAACACAGCCAGCATTTCCTTTCAGTGGAGGTTGGTGGGGGAGTGCGGTGGTGCTGGCCACTCAGAAGCGGGCTCGGACCTGCCTACTGTCTCCCTCCACTATCGCCTTTGCCTGTCACTGTCATATACCCACTCCCTTAATTTGTCAAAACCAATTTAGCCCCAACTTATTTTTTTTGTGTTTTTATTTTTATCCTTACTTCCCCACTAAGTATCCCCTACCCTTTATCGTCCTTGTTCGGCATAACCTTCGTTCTCTAGCTACTCCAACCCCTACGTTCCTTCCCGGAGGGAATGAGGGAGGCTAGCGTCCTGCGTCGAGGCCCAATAAAGCCTCAAGATGCCTCCCCAGACTCAGCGATCTAACCCAAGTGGTCTAGCGGCCCACAACGAGAGCGAAGGATGGATGGTGCGGAGACGTACATTCTCTAATCTACCCTAACCATTAACCTTTAAAATACCCCGGGGCTTTCACAAAGCGCCTCTCGCTTAAGCTATCGGTTCTAACAACCAAGATTCCCGTCGCCTGTGTTGGTGTCCTCACAATTTCGGGCCATGCCCCCAATTTTCTTCCCGTGCCCTCACACGGTCTCATGGCTGGGACGCGTGCTCCCCTTGGCAGGCACGACCCCCTTGCCGATTCTCCAGCTATGGCACCCCCGGGCACTACACTGCCTCGACCCCAGCTCCCTAAACACCGGGGTGCCCTCCATGGCACTCCCCTGAAACGCTCACGTGGCAGGCTGGCTTCCCGGGCCCCTTTCCGCGGGTCACCCGTGCCCACGACACTGCCCACACAGCTAACGGCGCCCCGGGCCCCCACATCATGCGGGCGCACCCGTGCCCACTACGCTAACCGCCCCCATGGGCCCTTGGCCTACCACGGCCGACTAGCCTGGTGCCCGGGGTACCCACTCAGCGATACTCACCTTTCGCAGCCATGCTCCAGCCCGTCAACAGGGCTCCTGCACCCCTCCAAACGGGTTCGAGCCTACTTTCCCACCAACAACAAAACGACTTCATTTTTCAATTCGCTAACCACTAACTCACTCTACACTGACCCCGGGGTACCTTGGGCGGGAATCACTCCTCCCCCACACTCATCGCACCATGCATTCCACATTCGCTCCATACACACAGACCGCGTGCCTCACTCACTCACCAAGTACATTTTCATTCCATACTTCTCAACTCACACCGCTGAATCCTGCCATCCTTCTAACTACCTCCCTACCTAACTCGTGCCCACGTCGTCCTTACACTATAGCACGTTCCTTTTAACACTACGTAGCTTAGGGCCCTGTCACACCTTGACGTTTAAGCCAGCAATGGCAACGTATAAAAATTGATCTAAAACGTTGACGTACGCTGAAATTTTGATTGTTTTTTTGAGTTTTTGGCGTATTCAAAACGTGTTGGTCGTTTGCATAACTATTAGTAACGGGCACAGAACGTTTCGTTGTGTTATACATAACTTTTACCAACGAATGCTTACCTTGTGGTCGGCGTTCAAACCTAAGAAAGACGATAGTTCAACTTACCCTTTGCGCGCTATACGTATCGCCGGCGAACTCGTGCGTAGCCTGTTGAGAACTTGCCGGACGCCGAATGAAATCAAAACTGCCCGAGATTTGAATTTCAACATTGCAGTCACACCTTGACGATTTTGCCAGCGTATGCCATCTCTGAAAAATGGTTTACAACGCTAGGCACACGTCAAATACGCTATAGGAAAGTTGAGTATACGTTAAGATTATGCTCGAAATCATTGAATACGCTGGCATATTACCTAGTCCGTTCGATACGTCGTGAAATTTCAAGCATGCTGAAATTTTAAGACGTACTCGACGTAAGGCTCACACGTTTCGCATGCGTTGGCATCTGTTCTTCACGTTCCGCGATCGTTTAAACACGGCGAACACACGTTACTTGTAGGTTAGTCATAAGTCGAAGCACGTCAAGTTAATGGCAACCATACTTGAAACCCAATTTATAACCGTTGAGTAATGTGCTTTGAACAAATGAGTAACGTCAGCTTAGCCTATGTTTAACGTGCTTGGAAAGTATGATAACGTGCATTGAAACTATGTAACATGGCCTTGGACACAATGGCTACCGTGCTATGAACGTAAGAGTAACGTGCGTTTAACCTATGTGTAGCATGTTTTGAACCTAAGTAAAACGTGCAGATCTAACCATTGAATAACATGCTATGAACCTATTTGTAACGTATGTATAACGCACATTGTCGTATGTAGACGAATTAGATTGACGTCTTCCGGACAACCACAGAACTTACTGAAAGTGTTCTAACTTACATCTCCCGTGTACTGACGTATTGGCAGCGTTTAGGGGAATTGGTATATACAAATGGGCTTCACAAGAGGAACCCATCATTGTTCCAGACTCCATGTTGAGTAGATGTCAATGCCATTAGTATCAGTAGTAGTAATACTATTAGCAGTAGTTGGTGTGCGTGACAGTGTAATATGTAGTATGTATGTAGTAGTAGCATTGGTAGTAGTAGAATGTCTACATCAGTGTAGTAGTGTTGTATTGTAGTAGTAGTAGTATGTCTATGTCAGTAGTAGTAGTAGTAGTAGTAGTATGTCTATGTCAGTAGTAGTAGTAGTAGTTGTAGTAGTAGTATTGGTAGTAGTAGAATGCTACATCAGTAGTAGTAGTGGTATGTCTATGTCAGTAGTAGTAGTAGTATGTCATATGTCAGTAGTAGTAGTAGTAGTAGTAGTATGTCTATGTCAGTAGTAGTAGTAGTAGTTGTAGTATGTCTATGTCAGTAGTATAGTAGTAGTGTAGTAGTGGTAGTAGTAGGTCCATGTCAGTAGTAGTAGGTGAGCGTGATGGGAGGGTGTGGGTGATGATGGATCCTCTTATCGTCCACGAATAGGAGACTACTTTGCACCATTGTTCGATGTTCTTTCGGCTAATTTTTTTTCCTCATTCCCACGATGAAATATTTCTTTGTTTTACTTTTTAAAGTATTAAAACGACTTTGACAAATGCATAATGTACTAGTAATGAACACAGAACGCTTCGATAACTTATACATAAGTATACCAACGATTGTTTATCGTGTTTTAGGCGTCCACAACCTATGCCCAACGATAGTCCAGCGTATGCATAGCGTAATAATTCCCAGCACGTATTTCATAGGTTATAAATAAGTCACGGGTACCTAAACATTACTTTGATGTGTTTCGACGTATGAGGAACTTTCAAGTAGCGTGTTGCGAAGTGTGAACAACGTTTGTGTAGCGTGCTTACAAAACGTTACTCATAGGTTAGAAATAAGTTTCGGGTACGCGAATGTTACCTCTACGTGTTTCGACTTATGAGTAACATACAATTAACGTGTGTCAACGATCGCATAACGTGCCTAAACCTTATGGGCGGCGTAGCGAAACGTGTGAGCCAAACGCCGAGTACGTCGTAAAATTTTAAGCATTCGAAAAAGAGAGAACAAGCACAAAAGTCAACGATTAAAGCCAGCGTACAACGACTTATGGCAGTGTTTTTCAGGGTATTCCTAACGTATACAAAACTTACCAATAACGTATTCGACGTGTGCCAGCGTATTCGGCAAATTTGTAAAAAAAACGGCATACGTTCGCTAAATCGTCAAGGTGGACAGCCCCTTAAGCTACGTCCCCTCTACACACTCAAAGTCGTCACTGTTCTCAAATCATCAAAATCATTTCCCCTCCTAAATCTCATCTAATCCCTCTACCTAATCCATTCCACGGACTCCATAAGGACTTCCCCTGCCCCATGAAGTCGGTCTAACGAAGCTAACCCTTCCCCCTAACTAGTTCATCCTGTGCCCAGCCAAGGGGTTCATCCACCCTTGCCCAGGGAATCCTGTTCACCCGAAAGCGAGGCTTGCTATTGTTAAAAAAAAAAAAATTTTCAAATATTGCGCAGCACCAGCGCGGCAACTCACAGCTCGCGCACTTTGCACCTTGCCCGTGACGTCATGCAGCTGCACGTGTTCCTCGTCCCTCTTAGACGGTACCATTCGGCAGGGATTCACCCTCCTGCCGGATTCCAACCCTACGTGCAGCCATGGCGTCACCCTGCGCACCCCAAAAGCAAACTCGCACTCCGAGGGCTCCCCACGCGGAACACATGTGCTCTGCCCGTTGGAGCTTAACACAAGCTCGCGTGGAGAACCCGTCCGGTCCAAATCCGTTGTCCTGCCTAAACTTTGTCCGTCCGCGGGATCGGCAAATCCACCGCGTGCGTTTCCGGACCGGGCTTCATCCCGCAAGCGAGCACGTGGGGCCTGGTGCGTTGCACAGCACGGACCTCGCGCTCGCCGCTGGGTGAACCGGCACGGTTCCCATTGAAACTACGGCCGCTACTCGGCCTTTTCTCTCTGTCGCAGTCTCCATCGCCATTCAAACCACGCACACCTGCGTGTCACGACACTCACACTCCACTCCATCACATTCACACCGGAGACGCGGCGCATTGCTCCCGCATGCCGACCGTCATCTCCCACATACCGCTCTCTCACACACACTGTCTCTCTCACACTCGGCCATTCACTCACGCATGCCACCCATCCCCTTGCACACGTGGCTCCTTTCACACACGGTCGGTCACCCCACCGTGGTTTGTTCCACACACGGCCTCTGTACACACGGCGTGCTGGGAAGCACGCATCCTGGCACACTCGCGACCACACCACTCACACACGGGTCGCATTCACACCTGGGTCTCATCCACACACGGGATTTTTGTCACCCACCCGGTCGCTCTCACACACGTCCTTGCACCCGCGCTATGCGTGCGTTGCAGCACGCATTCGCCACACTCGTGAACACACACCTCGACACCACACACGCGGGACCAACACGCTGGGGATTCGTGCCACCACAAGGGGTTCCGGGGTCTCCATACCCCCAAGCTCGGCGTGCACCCGTTTGCAGCACTCATCCCCTCGAACTCGCAAAGCACGACCGAACTCACCTGGTCGTGACTCGCCTCAAGGGGCATACTCCCTCCCCTCGTTCCTGGAGGAGGCTATCCAGCTGCTCACACCGGGTTCTCTAACCAGTCCTCCACTAACTCCATGTGTGTGTGCTCGTCTCTAACCCCGTCCAATTCACCCTCTATCTCCCGTGTCTCCACTATTTTATTTCCGTCTCTTCCCTTTTTACCTCCCTCGTGCACGTCTCCGTCACCCAATTAGTTTTTCCCTCTTGGTCACCGTCACTGTTGCTCTCTCCGTCACCTTCACACTTCTCGCCCAACACGTCCCCGAATTACTTTGTCCTCACCCGCCTCCACTGCGGGCCTGACAACCGTTGCACCCCCTCCCAGCTCGTTCGCTCCCACACGTGGCGTCGCCATTACGCACTCCCCTGTTATTGCCTTCATCCCGCCTGCAGGCTTCGGCCCATTTGCTGCATCTCACCCCGCATTTCTTTCATTTCTTCCTTCATTCATTGCGCATTTGTTTCATATTCGTTTTCATTTCGTTTGTGTTTGTTTCCATCTGCTTGTTCATTTCGTTCATTTGTTGCGTATTTCGATCCATTTTCGTTTTCATTTCGTTCATTTGTTGCGTATTTCCATCCATTTTTCCGTTCATGCCGTTCATTGCTCCCATCAATGTCTCCAACATCCCTCTTACTTCAGCTAACCCCATGGTAGTCGATTCGCCATTATCGGGCGCGGATCCGCCGGGGGCTGGGAGGGATTTGACGGAGGTGGAGAGGAGGGGCGTCATACTCCGCGGCCTGCTGCTGCCGCGCCCATTACGGGTTCTGGTTCGTTTGGGGAAATTCATCCTGCACCATAAGCATTTCCTGCACGGGGATTTCATCCTGGACCATGGATTCTAAAAATTCTACATCCATATCTACCCCGGCACCCGCTCGCCTTGAGACTCCATCTTACTTCTCGTAAGGGTTAATTTAGCCTGCTCGTAATTTGGAGGGAATCGGGCGTCGCTCCTCTCACCCCTGGACCGATTCCCCGTGGATTTAGCTTGGAGGCGGGAGGGATTCGAATCCCACTCCTGACACCAGTGTTGCGAATTCGCGCCCGCCGGCGTGCGAACGGCCACGTGACTCGAATGCGGGCACGTCGCCCACTGGACGGACAATTCTGTCGTGACCCTCTCGGACTAACGCCGGGAGCTAGTCACGGGTGGGCCTTTCTCGCTCACCACGATGTGCCAATCGGCCACCCGCGTGGGATAGGGTTGTTCGCCAAACTCGACCTCCTAAGTACCACGCGGATGGTAAACCGGGCGATCGCACCTCGCCGCAGGTCGACTCCGGACGCGAGCCGCTTGGGCGGCCCGTTCCGTACTATCGGATAACCGAGCGGTGTTATCGTCGGCCTCGACGGTTCTGATTAATTATTGGGCGTATTAAGCCCACTACGAACCCTTTACGTGAAGCAGGATGGAGATTCAATTAAAGAAAAGACGAAGCGAAACGGGAAAACAGTTCAACACAAAGCACATTTATTCCGCGGCACACGGAAAGCACGATATTACAGCCAAAATGCACATATATCAATTAAAACAAAAGCAACAATGCAGAGCTACTACCGAATACGCGAACACACGGCAACACTTACACAGTTTTACTTCACGGACGGCACCAACAACATTTACTCAAAAGCAAAAGAAAAGGCCACCCTCAAAGACAAGGGGGCAGACGGGGCCCGTGGCCAATATGTGCGCGTGACCTGAAGGAGCGGCCAGGCCCGCGAGACCGGGGTCCTACCCGCATCCTCGTGACGAGCCGCAAATGTGGCTGCGCAGCGGTGCCCGACTTCGTGCTCCTTCGCGGGTTTCGTTGGCACCGCTTGGAGTGGGGTGAGAACGGGCCCCCTTTTTGCTCTTCTCAGCACGGGGGAAAAGGGGAAATTGTTGATGCCCTGGGGAGGAGAATGGCTGGCTGGCTTGGGTCCCGCGACGAGCGATCCCACCGCGACCTCGTCGCCGACCGCCGTCTTCCCTGCCTCGGACCCGAGCTCCTTGCCTCTCCCCACAATTCTCCTCAGCCGACTGCAGAACCCAACTCGATGCCTTCTCCACCCGACTCGACTCCGTTCTCAACCCGACTTGACTGCCTTAAACTTCGGGCTCCACTCGGCTCCCAGACCGACTTGACTGCCTTAAAACTTCGGGTCACTCGGCTCTCCAGACCCGACTTGACTCCCCGATTCGCCTTGCGCCGCCGTTTTTATAGGCCGGCAGGAGAAAACAGTTTGCAAATTCCCGGATCAGGATCACCTCGGGGGCGGAGCCACGCTCGCCGATTGGACGGAGGAAAAGGGGCGTGAATCTCCCCTGATCCTAGAATTTGCATATCTCGATTCCACACAACGCGCCTGGAGGGGGCCAAGCCGCCCCGCGCTTGCTAATTGGACGGATCAGAAGTGGGCGTGTACATTCCTGATCTGAATTCTCCCTCGGAGAGGCCGTTATTTGCACTCGCGGCTCGGTGCGTATCGCTGAACGAGCCCAGGACAGCCCGACGCTCAGTGTCACAGGTGCTGCGGGAATGGCCGTAGAAGGAGAGAGGTGAGGTGGTGGAGTGTTTTGGTGGTGCTTTGATGGTCATGGTGCTGTTTGGAATGCATGATGCGTGATGTGGGAGCGAGTTGTGACGGTAAAGGTCGTGGCTGTTGCGGTTGTTGTTGTCTGAGGGTTGGAGCGTGGTTGCAGTGGTGATGATGGCTGCGTGGTGGTTAAGGTGGTTGCGGTTGAGACGTGGTTGGTTCAAATAAAGATGAACAGAAAAACGGCTATCTCAAAGCGTCGCAGCCGAATGAATCACATAAATTCCCTCTAAACAACGGGTTTGGGCGTAACTACACATGTACTTAGAGATATCTCACCTACGGGCCTGAATGGTGGTTTGCGAATTTCACAGCCGTACAGTATATTATAATATATATATTATATATATTATATAATATATATATATATATACAATTATATATATATATATATATATTTACATATACATTTGTATAGTCATGGATCTGGGGTTTAAGGCTTGCCACGAGGGGAAGCACTGGGGTCCCTCCTGAAACACTACCTGGTCCTGAGGAGCACGGGCACAGACAACTCCGGCACCGGCAGGTTGCTAAGCAGCCACGAAGGCGGATTGTCACGGCTAATCCGTGCAGGGTTACACTACTCTGCGTGATACCTTACCTGTGGCGTGATACCTTACGTGATACCTTCAACCCTGATTTACATACACCCTTTCCTTCAATCCATGATAAAAGCGAAGCAGGCACAAATGCACGATAATAGACATCCGCGCAGCCCTGTGATCACCACCGCATTGCACGGGACGCGCATAGCGCACATATTCTTCCGGGTCTGCGCACTGACTTGCAACGGCGTCTCACCGTGGACCTTTGCTCGCCACCTCGGCCACCAATATCTCCCGCAAACGGTAGAGGTCATCCCGCGCCACCTCACACCTCCGCCTCGATGCAGTCGCCGCCAAGCAGAGGGGTGCTGCATGGCCCAGATCGCTCGGGCCTTTTGGCGTGTGGACGGAAGAAGCGCATTGACCAGCACCAAACACAGAGCGCCGAGGGTGCCCGAACGGGCATGCAGGACCGACGCGACTCTCAGCCAGTCGCCGGAACACGGCCCGGGAGTTCGGTGCAGGGCGATTCATGTCGCGGGGTTCGGTGCAAGTCAATTCCGCGGTTCGGCCATGTTGCACCGGATGTACGAATGGTACCACTTCCGGCTATAAGAGCCTGGCAGCGCGAGACTGGGGCCCAATAGGAGCGCACGATTTGGGGTGACGATGCATCGCTTTGGGTCGTCACCCCACCCTACACCACGGGGCTTATAAAAGGCGGATCGTGAAGCCGTTTGCGGGATCGATCTCTGCATTCGCCTGCTGCTCCGCCTTCCTCGCCTGCTGGGTCCGCCCACTCCACCTGCCTTACTCGCCTGCTGGGTCCGCCCACTCCACCCGCCTTACTCGCCTGCCAGCTCCGCCCACTCTTTGGACCGGTGCACAGCTTCAACGAGCCCCGGCACAGTAATTAGCAGGAGACACGCACTGACTCTCAAGGTGGGATCGCTCAGCTAACAGCTCAGCAGAGCATCCCCCAAAGTGTATTGGGTTGCGTGGTCGGCTGACTGTGCAAGGTATTGTGAGGCCGTTGGCCGCTTTATCTCCTTCCTTCTGATTATCTCATCTTCATCAGGTTTGTGGGTGTGTGTGTGTGTGTGTGTGTGTGTGTGTGTGTGTGTGTGTGTGTGTGTGTGTATATGTGATGGTGCCTGTCCTAGCTTAAGTTAAGAGTGTCGAAGATATAACGTATAAGTCTGCTCTGTGTCGCTTTAAGTAAGTTGCTTGCTGTCTTTTGTCACACCCACAAATTCCTTGCTATCCCCTTTTTCTACGTAACGATAATCCCATTTACTGTGCCACATACTTTTCCTCGCCTGATTGTTAATAAATGCTTGTGTGGAAATGTTCCCAGCTTATTTTCGTCTTTTCCTTTATTGATCCAGCATGGTCCGTATCCTAGCCTAGCCAGGATGTTACCTCCCAACGATTCATTCTTCTAGCCAATACGTTCCTTGGCAGTTACGCGCGGCTGCATCTGATCCGGTAAGGTGACCCGGTTTGGACAAGGTGTACCGAGGGCGTGTCCCCCGGTAATTAGGTCGCGTGACTATTTTTGGTAACTGGTTCACCTTGGACGGAGGACCCTAGGTCACGTGGTTGAGTTACTGGTGTTCACGGTCGATTAGCGACCCACCGCGCCATGGAGTTATCCGTGTGCGACGGCCTGCGATTCTGGAGAGTCTGGTGGGAACCCGAGGTAGCCTCCCCCCCCCCCCCCCCCCTCGTGGTCTTCTCGCCCTGATCCTGGGTCCGCAACAATATAAACCATGATGACGGTGTTGTTGATTTATGCTTTCTTAAATTATTTTATTTGTTGTTTGGAAATAGTGCTTCCACATATCTCATTATCCCCACCAAGCAGATAATATTTTTCTGTATGACACTGATTTAATCCTTGTCGGTCTTGTAGGTTTATTGAAAATGGTCAATTATATATCCCCCAAGTCATTCACATCATATCCCCAAGGTTCCATTCTCATAAAAAAATTATACGCCATTCTTTTATAAATCGAATTGTAATTGGGACGATGAATTGTGTACGACCTGGCAGATTAATATGATAAAGATTAACATGATAATTAACATTATATTAATTTCTCATATATTTCAGACAGTGAAGTCCAAAGGCTTCAGACTTGTGAGAATGCCTCAGCGGGAGGATAAGCCTGGTATTCACTTAATGGTATGCCTGGTGTTGTTCGAATGGTTCGGGTGGTGGGTTTTGGCTCCAAGGATCCTGAGTTGAAATCCCACTCACTGTTGAATTAATACCAGGTGGGGTTGACTCTGCCTGTCATCCTTCCGAGGTCGGCAAAATGAGTGCCAGCATGCTGGTATCCTGTGTCGGAGTGGCGACCTGTCCAGGATTGTGCCCAATAGCCAAGGAGACTGCTTCAGCAGCATCAACGCTCTGCACAGAGTATGGTCCCAATGTATGGATGGATGGACTTAACAGTTAAGGCGGCTGGCTAAGATCTTGTGGTCTTGAGTTTGAGCCCCTGTTGCACCGTTAAATAACACCAGGTGGTTTGACTCAGCCTGTCATCCTTCCGAAGTTGGCAAAATGAGTACCACCTTACTGGAAATAGGGGGCACTACATCAGCAGCACAGCCGCACTCCCAGCATTGATGCCCAACCAGCTGCCACAGGCTGCATCCAAAATATTTCTGTTAATGTCCCTGTGGGGGACTGATGGTTATTTTTCCCCCAACACATGGGGGGGGGTGGGGGTATGAGGGATTAGGGGAAGGAGTCCTGGCCCCCCTTGCTGAAGTGGTACGGTCATGGGGAGCGCAACCTAAGTTAACGGCATGGTCATTATGGTTCATGAGAGTTTGGTGTGCATCTGGCTGTCGGTTTCTGAGAAGATTTTAAAATAAAATACCTGAATTTGAGGCGAACCTCCCCCCCCCCCCCCCTTTAGCCTCTTCGAGGGGGTGGATCTGGATGGGGAGTACAAATCTATGACATCTTACTGTTCTGATGTGTCGTACCAAATTTGGTCCAGATCGGTCATGTAGTCTGTGAGGAAAATATTTTTCAGTGAATATGAGGGATAAGAGAAGGGAGGCCGTGGCCCCCTTTCGGGGTGAGATATGGCCATGGGGAGCACAACTTGAGGTTCGGGCAGGTCACGATGCCACATGGCCAGTTTGGTCTGGATCCAGATGTCCGTTTCTGAGAAGATTTTTGAATGAAATACCAATATTTGGGGCAAAACCTCCTTTTAACGCCCTAAAAATTGGCGCATCCAGATGGGGAGCACAACCCCATGACCTTGTTGTCCTGATGCATCGTACCAAATGTGGTCCATATCATTTGGGTAGTTTGTGAGAAGATGTTTTAGTCAATTGTTAATGGACGTACGTAGTAAGGACGGACGGCCGGACACCGGGACCCACTCGATGAGCTTATTTTGGAGAAACAACCTGAAAAACAGGATGATCAGACTCGAGGGTCTTTATTTCTTTCACTTCATATCACTTGGTGACCTCTTGCAGCTCCATCGCAGCTTCAATGTTGCTCTTCCTCCTCATTATGCCACTTTTCACTTTACACCACCATCAGGTGGAAGGCATTAATCAAGCAACTGTCGGTGCAATTTCTCCAAAATTAGCATAATGGGTTTGAGGGTGATACAAAAAAAGTAATTAAAATGTTGCCAATTAAACTTGATTTCAAATAAATGTATATTGTTATAAACCATTAATGGAAAATGTACTCAAGTATGACATGATTATTCCAATTCTATGTGCTTGAACATATATCTACTTTTAATTTACATTTTAAATCATCGTATCTTTTTCTGTATTGAAAGATGATCAATCTGCCTCATTAAGGTGTCCAAAACAGGTTGACCTTTCAAGTAAGCTTTAATTATTATTCATGATAATAGAATTGCCTATCATTTAAATTTATTCTGCTTGTGAAGGGATTTTAATGAAATAATTAATAGAAGGCACCAGCAAGTTTGATTGGAGATATTATTTTAGCTCAACCGGAATGTTGGTCTGAGCTCGAAGGAAATATCCAGATATGTTCACTACGCTTCTGATTGCTTCAGATTATATATCATTCCCTAGCCTGTTCAAAAGCGGGCTGACCTTCTCTCCAATACCATAGAACTATGTGTAACACATCAACGTACCCAAAGGGCTGCAGTCTTGACGTCATTCTGTGCCGGGAAAGAACTTGCACATCTGGTGATGTTATAATCCTTCAAAATTCAGCTGATTGCTGCACAAAAGCTTAAAGTAATCTCTTCCAAGAAACCTCAACCTGTCGACTGTGGTGGCAGCAGATGGGGAAGAAAAACATCGTTCATCTCACTGAACATGATATAAAGAACTCAACATTTCCATGTATTTTAGAATTTGGAGGAAGACTATGATTTCCCCTGAAATTCTCCACATGCGCATATGTATTTGTTTGTTTGTCTTTGTTTATGTTTGTTTGTTAAATAAATGACTCAAGTGTACAGGAGGACATGAGAATTTCTTCGACACAACCAATTCCTTTCAGCCTCGATCTTTGTTAAATTTATTTTTTGATATATTTTGAAAAGTCATGGTTGTCCTTTGTCTCGGCTTTGTTCACACTTCCGTTTTGTCCCCCTTTCTTCCACCTGTGGAATACCTTGCCTGACTTTGATGCCCTTTCTGATTTTACACGAGTTACATCACATTTCATATTTCACATCTTTCATCGTTGGACACGTTCTTCTTTGGATTCACATTTTTCCATCTTTGTGTCCATTTCATTACTAACACGAATAGTTTTATATTTGCATTCCTTGTTCTCCTTCCCACATACATTTTCATGTTGTTTGCCTTTGCCTTTCGCCCTGTTTTGTAAATTCTGTTGCATGAGGCTTTACCTCATAAAAAAAAAACTTTACCTTCTCACCCACTCACCTTTCCCCCACTGTTTCTTTTATTTATTATTGCGAACCTACACATTAGTTTACCTGGTTTACCTTTGTTCAAATCAGATATTTGGATTGAAGCTGATTGAGATCGACACGAAGCTTCACGTGTACATCCTGGTCGGGAACCTTTCCACCGGCCATGACATGCCATGTAGCAGGTATGGGTTGGCTTTATGAGGAACTCAATCAATGGGAATTTTGCTGGCAAACTGTTCTTTTGAGATGAAATGTTTGCTGTAGATTTTAAATTTTAATCAAACTGAATGTTTATTGTCTCTTCATCTTCAGTGTAGTAGAGAGTAGAAAAACGTGCAAATTATGATACAAGCATCAAATTTGGCATTTCTGTTCTGCAGGGCTTTCTGATCAAATCTGCCCGATTGCCATTTGAAAATCCAAATTTTCAAAAAATTTGAAAAAAAAAAACTTCAAAAAAATTTGAAGTCACAGCTGGCTGAAATTCTTGAAGCGCAAGTGAACATCCCAGACAGAGAACCAAGGAGAATACAGTCATCATTGATGGCTCAGCACTTATCAATGCCCTACCTCCACGCACTTCAAAGATATTTGATGACTATGCTAAAGAAGACATCATCCCAAAGGTGGAATCCTATGGTGCCAGGTACGAGAGGGTGGACGTAGTATTTGATGTGTACAAGAAGTCAAGTCTGAAGTCCGAGGCAAGGTCGAAAAGGGGGCAAGGAATCAGAAGAAGAGTGACAGGAACCAGTAAGACCCAAGTAACTGGAGAAGCTTTCTTCGAGGTGACAGCAACAAGACTGAGCTGTTTCACTTCCTTGCGGAAAAGATGTGTGAAGCACAGACGACAAGCACAGTCATTGTCACAAAGGAGAAGATGCCATTAGCAACACAAGGAAGTCACTGGATGCTGTGTCTCCATGTTGTCATGAAGAAGCTGACACTCGAATATTGTTACAAGCCAGGAATGCAACGACGGATGGTAGCAAGTCCATTATCATTAAGGCTAATGACACGGATGTACTAGTCATAGCAATATCTGTACTGCCATCCTTACAGGAACTAGGTCTTGAGAACATGTGGATTGCCTTTGGCCAAGGAGCCAAGGCGCGATGGATTCCAGTCCATGAGGTAGTTCTGCAATAGGGCCTGAGAAAGCTAGAGGGATCCCATACTTCCATGCGTTCACTGGATGTGACGTCGTGTCTGCCTTCCGCGGTAAAGGGAAGAAAACTGCATGGCGGACTTGGAACGTCTTTGATGATGTTTCTGAAACATTCACCAATCTCAGCCAGCATCCAACATTGATTCGTGATCTTGACTTTTTTGAAGTTTTTTATTTTATTTTAATTTTTCAAAATTTGGATTTTCAAATGGCCAATCAGGCAGATTTGATTAGAATCCCCTGGAGAACAAATGTGCAAATTTGATGCATGTATCATCATTTGCACGATTCTCTCAAAAATTGCTGTTATCTGCCCCACTACTTGTCTGAATTCAAAGAGACTGGTTTGCTTGTTTCGATCGGAGACTCAGGTTGCGTGTTTCGATCAGAGACTCAGGTTTGCGTGTTTCGATCAGAGACTCAGGTTTGCGTGTTTCGAACGGAGCCTCCGGTTTACGTGTTTTGATCAGACACTCCGGTTTACGTGTTTTCGATCAGACACTCCGGTTTAGTGTTTTCGATCAGACCCTCCGGTTTACGTGTTTTCGATCAGACACTCCGGTTTACGTGTTTCGATCAGACCTCCGTTTAGGTGTTTCGATCAGAGACTCAGGTTTGCGTGTTTCGACGGAGCCTCCAGTTTGCGTGTTTCGATCAGACACTCCGGTTTACGTGTTTTCGATCAGACCCTCCAGTTTACGTGTTTCGATCAGACCCTCCAGTTTAGGTGTTTCAATCAGAGACTCAGGTTTGCGTGTTTCGAACGGAGCCTCCGGTTTGCGTGTTTCGATCAGACACTCCGGTTTACGTGTTTCGATCAGACCCTCCGGTTTAGGTGTTTCGATCAGAGACTCAGGTTTGCGTGTTTCGAACGGAGCCTCCGGTTTGCGTGTTTCGAACAGACACTCCAGTTTGCGTGTTTCGAACAGACACTCCAGTTTGCGTGTTTCGATCAGACCCTCGGTTTGCGTGTTCGAACAGACACTCCAGTTTGCGTGTTTCGAACGGACACTCCGGTTTACGTGTTTCAAACGGAGCCTCCGGTTTACGTGTTTCTATCAGACACTCCGGTTTACGTGTTCGATCAGACACTCTGGTTTACGTGTTTCGATCAGACCACTCCGGTTTGCGTGTTTTCGATCAGACACTCGGTTTGCGTTGTTTCGATCAGACACTCCGGTTTGCATGTTTCGATCAGACACTCCGGTTTGCGTGTTTCGATCAGAACTCCGATTTACGTGTTCGATCAGACACTCCGGTTTACGTGTTTCGATCAGACACTCCGGTTTACGTGTTTCGATCAGACACTCCGTTTGCGTGTTTCGATCAGAACTCCGGTTTGCTGTTTCGATCAGACATCCGGTTTGCGTGTTTCGATCAGACACTCCGGTTTGCGTGTTTCGATCAGACACTAGGTTTACGTTTTCGATCAGACACTCCGGTTTGCGTGTTTCGATCAGACACTCCGGTTACGTGTTCGATCAGACACTCCGGTTTACGTTGTTCGATCAGACACTCCGGTTTACGTGTTTCGATCAGACACTCCGGTTTGCGTGTTTCGATCAGACACTCCGGTTTGCGTGTTTCGATCAGACACTCGGTTCGTGTTTCATCAGACACTCCGTTTGCTGTTCGATCAGACACTCGGTTTGCGTGTTTCGATCAGACATCCGGTTTCGTTTTCGATCAGACACTCCGGTTTCGTGTTTCGATCAGACACTCCGGTTTGCGTGTTTC
Organism: Eptatretus atami; assembly: GCA_035128595.1. Classification (NCBI taxonomy): domain Eukaryota; kingdom Metazoa; phylum Chordata; class Myxini; order Myxiniformes; family Myxinidae; genus Eptatretus; species Eptatretus atami. The sequence continues at coordinate 204,748,318 of CM068952.1, forward strand.
GATCAGACACTCCGGTTTGCGTGTTTCGATCAGACACTCCGGTTTACGTGTTTCGATCAGACACTCCGGTTTGCATGTTTCGATCAGACACTCCGGTTTGCGTGTTTCGATCAGACACTCCGGTTTGCGTGTTTCGATCAGACACTCCGGTTTGCATGTTTCGATCAGACACTCCGGTTTGCGTGTTCGATCAGACACTCCGGTTTACGTGTTTCGATCAGACACTCCGGTTTGCGTGTTTCGATCAGACACTCCGTTTACGTGTTTCGATCAGACACTCCGGTTTACGTGTTTCGATCAGACACTCCGGTTTACGTGTTCGATCAGACACTCCGGTTTACGTGTTTCGATCAGACACTCCGGTTTACGTGTTTCGATCAGACACTCCGGTTGCGTGTTTCGATCAGACACTCCGTTTACGTGTTTCGATCAGACACTCAGGTTTATTTCGTGTTTCGATCAGACACTCCGATTTACGTGTTTTCGATCAGACACTCCGGTTTACGTGTTTCGATCAGACACTCGTTACGTGTTTGATCAGACACTCCGGTTTACGTGTTTCGATCAGACACTCCGGTTTGCTGTTTCGATCAGACACTCCGGTTTGCGGTTTCGATCAGACACTCCGGTTTGGTGTTCGATCAGACACTCCGTTGCATGTTTCGATCAGACACTCCGTTTGCGTTTCGATCAGACACTCCGGTTACGTGTTTCGATCAGACACTCGGTTTGCGTGTTTCGATCAGACACTCCGTTTACGTGTTTCGATCAGACACTCGGTTTACGTGTTCGATCAGCACTCCGTTTACGTGTTTCGATCAGACACTCCGGTTTACGTTTTCGATCAGACACTCCGGTTTACGTGTTTCGATCAGACACTCCGGTTGCGTGTTTCGATCAGACACTCCGTTTACGTGTTTCGATCAGACACTCGGTTTACGTGTTTCGATCAGACACTCCGTTTACGTGTTTCGATCAGACACTCCGGTTTACGTGTTTCGATCAGACACTCCGGTTTACGTGTTTGATCAGAACTCCGGTTTACGTTTTTCGATCAGACACTCGGTTTCGTGTTTCGATCGACACTCCGGGTTTACGTGTTTCGATCAGACACTCCGGTTTACGTGTTTCGATCAGACACTCCGGTTTCGTGTTTCGATCAGACACTCCGGTTTACGTGTTTCGATCAGACACTCCGTTACGTGTTTCGATCAGACACTCGGTTTACGTGTTTCGATCAGACACTCCGGTTTACGTGTTTCGATCAGACACTCCGGTTTACGTGTTTCGATCAGACACTCGGTTTCGTGTTTCGATCAGACACTCCGGTTTACGTGTTTCGATCAGACACTCCGGTTTACGTGTTTCGATCAGAGACTCAGGTTTACGTGTTTGATCAGACACTCCGGTTTACTGTTTCGATCAGACACTCCGGTTTACGTGTTTCGATCAGACACTCCGTTTACGTTTTTCGATCAGACACTCCGGTTTACGTGTTTCGATCAGACACTCCGGTTTACGTGTTTCGATCAGAACTAGGTTTACGTGTTTGATCAGACACTCCGTTTACGTGTTTCGATCAGACACTCCGGTTTTACGTGTTTCATCAGACACTCCGGTTTACGTGTTTCGATCAGACACTCGTTACGTGTTTCATCAGACATCCGGTTTACGTGTTTCGATCAGACACTCCGGTTTACGTGTTCGATCAGACAACTCCGCGTTCGTGTTTCGATCAGACACTCCGGTTTACGTGTTTCGATCAGACACTCCGGTTTACGTGTTTCGATCAGAGACTCAGGTTACGTGTTTAGATCAGACACTCCGGTTTACGTGTTTCGATCAGACACTCCGGTTTACGTGTTTCGATCAGACACTCCGGTTTACGTGTTTCGATCAGACACTCCGGTTTACGTGTTTCGATCAGACACTCCGGTTTCGGTTTCATCAGACACTCGGTTTACGTGTTTCGATCAGACACTCCGGTTACGTGTTTCGATCAGACACTCCGGTTTCGTGTTTCGATCAGACACTCCGGTTTACGTGTTTCGATCAGACCATCCGGTTACGTGTTTCGATCAGACACTCTGGTTTACGTTGTTCGATCAGACACTCCGGTTTACGTGTTTCGATCAGACACTCTGGTTTACTTTTCGATCAGACACTCCGGTTTACGTGTTTCGATCAGACTCCGGGTACGTGTTTCGATCAGACACTCCGGTTTAGGTTAGTGTGTTCGATCAGACTCTCTGTTTACGTGTTTCGATCAGACACTCCGGTTTGACGTGTTTCGATCAGACTCTCTGGTTTACGTGTTCTCGATCAGACACTCCGGTTTACGTGTTTCGATCAGACCACTCTGGTTTACGTGTTTCGATCAGGACACTCCGTTTATCGTGTTTCGATCAGACACTCCGGTTTACGTGTTTCGATCAGACACTCCGGTTTACGTGTTTCGATCAGACTCTTGTTACGTTCTGTTCATCAGGGACACTGCCGGTTTACATGTTTCGATTCAGACACTCCGCCGTTATACGATGTTCGATCAGACACTCCGGTTTACGTGTTTCGATCAGACACTCCGGTTTACGTGTTTCGATCAGACACCTTTGTAACCACCCAACTTGTTTTGGAAGTTTCCCTGTTGGATGAGAAAAACCACCATGGCAGTCCCAGTTGACAATTGATGCTTAATTCACCTGCAAGTTTGCTCCACAAATACAATCTTTCGAGGGGATTTCTCATTGAGTCGTGTTTAATCTCCACTTTACTCAATGATTATATTCACATGTAAGAGAAATCGAGGGATTAAATATCATGTTTTCTTCACATTTACTCGTCAATCCAAATCATATTTTATCAGACACAATGGGCAGGGTGCAGTGCAGTCAGTTATAATCATCATTTTCTTGATGTGCAAATAATTTTGGTCGTATCGTGATTTTAATCATCGTTTGTGAATCTTTTGCAGTGAAGACAAATTAGGATTGCTCCTTGTCGTCCTGTCCATCATATTCATGAAAGGAAATGTAATCAACAGCTGTAAGTATTTCAAATATTCTTGGGAAATGAACATTGTAACACTGTCAAGTAGTTTATCTCTCATGTCATGTTACCTCCTCTTTAATAGGATGATGTTCCAGTGATTTCTCGAGATATAAACGGATCTTCGTCAATGGGTTACCGATTGGTCGATGCGATAAGAATCAATCTCCTGTCACAATAAACTCGAATATTGAAGTTTCTTTTGTTCTAACACACTTTCATTGAATTCTGACCTCAAACAATCATCAGCAGGCCGTGTTGTGTTAGTACTGAATGTATATTTTATATTTTCTCTCCGTTGTTCCCTTGTCGATACAGACTTTATTGCATTGTGCCTCGTTAATCCAAAGTTGTTGCCCAAAACCCACTCCCGCAGAACTCAAGAACTCTCCTCGTACGATCGATATCCTTACAAATATGTAATTTCCTCCGCCTTCTGCGATGGACGGAGGTCATGTTTTCACCCCTGTCCGTTTATAACTCGCAAAATCGAAGATTTTTCAAGTATATTGGTCAGTCGATTTTGTTATTCTGTCTGTCTGTCTGTTATTCGCCTACAGTCACAATTCTAAACTGATCGTCATGAAGCTTCACGAAGTTGTAGAGGTCATCTCAACTGAGAAGCCTGTTGATTTTGAGGTCAAGCGTCATCTTGAGGTCAAATTTCTTCAATCATTTTTCATCCGATTGACTTGAAAATTAAACAGCAATTGCATAGTCCATCACTGAATTGGGAAACCAACTATTTTTGAGATCAAAAGGTCAAAGGTCAACTCAAGGGCAAGCATCTAAAATCATCGATTTTCAACTGAAAAATCGTCAATTTACATCCTATTAACTTGAAAGTTGAACACGATTTGCATGCTCCATCAGTGAATTGGGAAAGCAACTATTTTTGAGGTCAAAGGGTCAAAGGTCAACTCAAGGTCAAACTTCTAAAATCATGATTTTTTTATCTGAAAACTCGTCAATTTTAATCCGATTGACTTGGAGATTAAACAGCAATTGCATCGTGCTTCACTCAATTTGAAAATCAACTATTTTTGAGGTCAAAAGGTCAAAGGTCAACTCAAGGTCAAACTTCTAAAATCAATTTCAATCTGAAAAATAATCAATTTGCATCCGATTGACCTGAGCTTCGATGAAGATTGTCCATTTTAATCTTAATGAAATGGACAATTTGATGTATCCATGGCAACCTGCGGAGAGGGATTTTGCAAGTATCGTGCTCTGCACGACATCTTTTTCTTGTTTGTCTGTTTGATTGTGTGCAGGATATCTCAAAAAGTTGAGGACAAATTCAGATGAAACTTGATGGACAGGTTGGGTGTGTGACAAGGACAAACTGATTAGATTTTGGTGAAGATCTGGATCTGGATATGAGAATTTTTGAAGTGATTCTTCACCATTGAGAGATAGGGCCACAAACGGTATATAGCATTATAATCTTAAAATGTTGTGGACTACTTCTGACCAAACTAGGTACATGAGCTGGTTAGGTTATGAGAACAAGCTGATTCGATTTTGGTTCAGGTCTGAATCCAGATCCGGCCTATCAGTGAGATACAAAATGTAAACTAATCAGCCTGGTGGAGCTATGCACTCTACCGAGTGCCGTTCTAGTATTTGTGATGTATTCATGTAGGATGCACCCCTACTTCTGCTTGCAATGTGCAAGCATTCCCCACTAATAACAAATATAACTAGAAGGGCACTCGGTAGAGGGCATACCTCTGCCAAGCTAATTAGTTTACGTTTTGTATTCAAGTAATGGGCCGGATCTGGATCCAGACCTGAACCAAAATCGAATCAGCTTGTTCTCATCACCTAACAAACTCATGCATCAAGTTTTGTCGTAACTCGTCCACAACTTTGTTAGATATCATACTACATATCACTTTTGGCCTCTATCTCTCAACGGTGAAGAATCATTTAAAAAATTCTTGTGTCTGGATTCGAATCTTCCCCCAAATTTAATCAATTTGTCCTTGTCACACACCCAATCTGTTCACAAAATTTAGTCCAAATCCGTCAACAACTTTTTGAGATATCCTGTTCACAAACCAACAAACAAGAAAGCCGTCATGCATGGCACAATACTTGCAAAATCCCCAAAACAGAGTTGACCACAAAAACAATTGGTGGTTGAATTCAGTGACCTGATGTGCAAATCCTCTTCAAATTTCAAGTCAATCGGATGAAAATTGTCAATTTTAGAAGTTTGACAATGTTGGTGACCTTTGGCCTATGTTGACCTTTTGACCTCAATATCAATAGGCTTCTTGCTTACGACCAACTCTCCCATTTCATTAAGTTTCTTGAAGATCGGTTCAAAATTGTGACCTGTAGGCGATTGACATACAAGCAGACAGAGAGACAGACTGACAGAATGCACGTGACCAACGTGTGTACTGTACTTGAAAAACCATCGATTTTCGCATGAAATAAACGGACAGACCGGGGTGAAAACAACTCTATCCACCTTCAGTGTCGGAGACGGATGATTGGAAAAAGGGAAGTTGTGAATTATTGGCGACTGCAATTTGAAGCACTTCTGCTGGAGTGCTTCTGCTCCAGTATAACTGGAGCACTTCTGCATTTTGATTTTTCGAAGAAAACAATCGAGAGTATGTTTTCTTAAAAATAACAAACATTTTTTTCTTTAAGAAATCTTTTTTTCATCAGAGTTGCTGGTCTAACATGAAAAAAACACTCGGCAAGTAAAAAATAAACAGTGACCGGCACCTAAATACATCCGTGAGTGAAGGCTCGATTACCTCAAGATGGTACGTTGGGCCCAGTTGACTGCACATGCCACTGAGTACCTCCTCCCACGGATGGGCAGCAACTGAGTCGATGTCTGCTGATGTGAAAACGATTCGACTCTGATCTGATAAATAGGACACGTCTTAAATAGGTCATTTATCAGAATTGTAAAATTAATCCACTGAACGATCTTCAAGGTCAACGAAGACATTTCGTCTGTTGAATTTATCGGTTTCATGGGCGACAACCTCTGCTTAGTCGACCACATAGCATAGCTGACCTCATCTCCAAAGCCAGCAACAGACTGGGCATCCTCCATCGATCAAAGTCTTTCCTTGGGAAAGCAAGAGTTGGGAAATAGTGCTCACACCTATGGGCTGGTGCCCCAGCATCTCTTTTTCTCTCCTGGATTCTGTGGAATGATAAACTCTGAATATTGTTGAAATCTCTTATGACGAGGCCAAAGCACAGGATGTGTTGATCTCATCGCAGGCAGGTCGGTGCGTCGAGAACCATCTGCTTTCTAAGCCATCTGACTCCACCAGCTATTCGGGGATGCACGCATACCTCCAGTAATCCCAGTAACTTGAATTCCCAAATTCCATGTTCACTGTATTCCGCCATTCCACCCAATGTTTAAAACTTTTGTTCATTTTTGGTGGTCGGTTAAATTGTGGATAGTCTTATTGTGGCTTTTTGATTAATTTATTCAATCAATTGTGCCATTGACTTTGTTCGAATGTTTTGCAGCATTATTGTGGTTTACACTCAAGAAGTTTGGGGTGGACCCAAGGTGAGCAATTTCGTTGTTCACCTGTGAATACAGTCCATATTCTTTCTCTCCGTTCATCTCACCTCTGTGCCATTAACTAATTGCTTTTGAACGTGTCGTTTTCAGCTTCTACCACCCTGTATTCGGAGATGTGAAGAAGCTCATCACGGAGGAATTTGTCAGGCAGAAGTACGTATGTGTCGTTAGTTGTTACTCTATCTATTAAATGGGTTTCAGAGGGAGAAACGTAGTCCTCCCAAGGCTCAATAAGGGGGTCACAGTTCATGGAACAACTGTCAGGTTTTCTTGTTCTCAGTTTTGTTCTAAGGGCTCTTCTCATGATCGTCACTGAGCCCCGGACAGCTTCCGACTGTAGTTTATTTGTAGTAACATTCCCAGGGGTGGAAAGTGGTCCCAGGGAGCTCATGGGATGGTGCGTCCTCAGTCCGTCCGTCCGTGCCGTCACAAACATTTGGCAACTTCTTCTCTGAAACTAAACACACAATTTCAATGAAACTTGACCACAACCTTCATCACCCATGACGTACCAAAGTGTATTCATGACATTAGAAAAATCTGGGTCAAAGCGGTGTACAGGAGGGGGGGGGGGGGTTACTTTCTTCTGTTACATATTTTGTGGGTTACCGGTGGTTCGCTGGTTTTCTTATCCAGCCGCTACCACGTGAGCACCCAGGGTTATTGCCCCTATTTTAAAGATGTGCACACACACATGCACGTACGCCCACCTTAATTTTCTGTCGCTTGCCACCGCTTCTCACTGTTTGGGAATTTATTCCTGCGGATATCCAGGAAAGTGGGAGAGAAACTTTGTTACATGGGGGATCGAGAAAGTGGGAGAGATCATTAATTAGTTTCTTACGTGAGGAATAACCTCGATCTTTCCTGATGACGACTCTGTGAGAAAACTTGATCCTTTATTTCACCTCGCCCTTGGTATCAAGTGGCTTTAATCGAGTAAAAGCAGAAAAGAGTATGCTAACCACCGTGGGAACCGAGGTGACGTTACTCGTATTCCCAATGGGTAGATTACTCGGAAGATAGAGAAGAGGTACACACACTCACCTCTACGCTGTCTAGCCTAGGTTTGAATCCCGACCCAGCTATACACTCTCGTCAGGGTAATTCGTCAACGCGTGTTCTCTCGGAAAGGACGTTAAACTTGGCGTCCCTTCTGCTGGCATTAGAGATTAGACGGTGTACTTTAAAGATCCTACGGTATCCTTCGGTCTTGGTATTTGGTAATTTTCTTGATTTCTGTATTGTTTCGGCCAAAATCACTGCACACTGACACCACAATTAGCAATCCCTTCTCTTCTTTTTTGTACCTAAGTACAATATCTGGTCGCAACGCTTTGTTTTCTATGTTCACGCTCGATGGGATCATTCGTTCGTACGTGAGCGTGACATCCTTGTTTTCAGTGATTGATTTTGGTTCGTGTTTCCATGAGTTTTCTGAAACTGGGATTTTGAAATTTTTGAAGCTGTGCTGGTGACTCCATTGAACAACTTGACTCCACAGACTCCGTTGTGCTTTTGGGTGTACAGCAGCTCTGACATGAGTTTTTCCATCCCGATAGGAGGTGGCTCATACTTTGCTTCCACTTTGCAAAATCTACACTTTTTCCGATTGACTCAGTCCTGCCATCTTCTCAAAGCCATTTGTGTGGTGTCCCTGGTCTTGGGCATTTATAATGATTCGTTCTCCATCCGAGTTGAGCTGACCTCTTCTCAGCCATTCCAGTGAGCCTTTGTTGTCTATTCCCAATCTGTCCGACTCTTTTTATACCTTCCTGCTCTTTTGCCATTTTCCTAGTTGTTGGTGTATATCTGTTGATATTTCCATTTATATTTTTTGTCTTTTTTTTGCAGTTGTTGGGGCTGTATTAATTGCTGTTTCGATTTCTTGTGTGACATGTTCCATTCGCAACTCTCTTTGGAATTTTTTTGTTCTGTGTGTTCGGGATACCTTCTCTGGTTTGCTGTCTTTGTGTTTGCTTACAAATTGTATCCGGTAGTCTGTTGCACTTTTCACGTACCCAGCCAATCCTGCAGTTGTCACTCTGTGCAGTTTACTAATTTTTTTGTTTTCATAGTCTCAGCTCATTGAAGAGCTAGTTCAGTGAACGGATCAGGACATAACAGATAAAAACAGGATGCAAAACATGCCAGCATGGGGTGGACAAGACTGATACAGAAGGAAACTCCAAGAAGGGAAAACTGGAAAGTTGTGAGGAGGAGGAGGAGGAGGAGGAGGAGGGATTTGTGTGGGGTTAATGAAGGTATAAGAGATTATGGTTTAGGATTGGGGATGATCTGAGATGGGGGTGAACAACTGTCTTGAAGACTTGTCGAGAAGATTGAGGTTGAAGAGGATGTGGTCAAGTTGATTTGGTCGAGTTCCAAAAGGCCGCCACCACCTCCTCATCTCAGCAGGTACCTTCTCGGGATGCGTTGATTTTTGTCGAACATTTTGTGGGTAGTGAGGAGTTTACTTGTTTTGATATCTAGTTTGTTGATTACCTCTGCCATCTGCGATGGTCGGAGGTTGTTTTCACCCCTGTCTGTTTGGGTGTAGGATATCTCAAAAAATTGTGGATGCATTTGGATGAACTTGGTGGACAGGTTGGGTGTGTGACCAGGACGACTCGGTTCAATTTTGGTGAAGATCTGGATCTAGATACAATAATTTTTTTAAAATTTACTCAGTCATTCTTTGCCATTGAGAGACGGGGCCAAAAACGATATGTATTATGATGTTTCAAAAAGTTGTGGACAAGTTATGACAAAAGTACACTACCGGTCAAGAGTTTTAGAACACCCCCATTTTCCCAGTTTTTACTGAAATTTAAGCAGTTTAATGTTTCAATGTACTCTGAAATTAAAGCATCGAACAAATAAACAATTGCAGACAAAAAATAAATCATGGAATCGTTTTGTTGAACAAAATTTAATCTAAATTTTTGACACATCAAAGTAGCCACCTTTTGCAGATAAAACAGCCGAACATACTCGTGGCATTCTTTCTACAATGGAAATCAAATATTGTTCGGAAAGTTCTTCCCAACACTGTTGCAGAAGTTCCCACAAATGTGTTGCACTTGTTGGTTGCTTTGCTTTCACCCTTCTGTCCAGTTCATCCCAAACCAGCTCGATGGGGTTTAAGTCTGGAGACTGTGCTGGCCATTCCATGATTTGAAGCCTACCGTCTTGTTCTTTTCTTCTAAGGTAGTTCTGACAGAGCCTGGAGGTATGTTTTGGGTCGTTAACTTGCTGTAGGATGAACTCCTGACCAACTAGGCGTAGACCAGAGGGTATTGCATGGCGCTGCAAAATGCTGTGGTAGCCCTTTTGGTTCAGGGTGTCAGTCACTCTGTGCAAGTCGCTGACTCTGGATCCAGCAAAAGCGCCCCAGATCATCATGCTTCCTCCTCCATGTTTGACAGTTGGTGTCACACACTGAGGAACCATCCTTTCGCCTCCTCGACGGCGTACAAAAATCCTGCGTGATGATCCGAATATTTCAAATTTTGATTCATCGGTTTAAGACCTTCTTCCAGTTTTCAGTAGTCCACTGGTGGTGCTTTATGGCCCAGGCAAGCCTCTTTTTTCTTATTTTGTCATCTTAGCAATGGCTTTCTTACTGCCACTCGACCTGTCAAACCTGCAGCTCGAAGTCTTTCTCTTCACTGTTGAAACTGAGACTTCCTTACTTCGACCAGTGTTAAGCTGTGCTTGAAGATGCTGTCCTGTGAGCCGCCGATCACACAAGCTGTTGACTCTCAGAAACTTGTCTTCTGATTTCTGATTGTGTTGTGGTTTTGCGTCTGCCAGACCTCTTTCTGTAGTTTCCTCTAGTTTCCAAGTGCCGTTTGATGGTATAGGAAACTGTACTCACTGACAACTTGGCTTCCTTTGCAATTTCACTAAAGGAAAGACCTACGCTTTTAAGGGTTATAATGGTCTGTCTGTCTTCCTTTGTTAATTGTCTTTTTCTTGCCATTATGATAGCATAATACTACTTCCTGCAGTGCAATATTGTCCAAATACTGCTTTAGAGGGTGTAGCTACACAGTCTGTTCCAACACTGCTTTTATAGACAGGATTTTTTTACTAATCAACAAAAGTTGGGACACCTGGAGGAATTGTTTGCATCAATTTTCAAGGCTTAATTTACTTACATTGCTGCAGAACAACTACAGTTGCTAACCCATTACTTGTTCCCTGAAAAGGGCCTTTTTTAACAATCCTGAAATTTACATTATTTTTCAGTTTTTGGTAACCTAAACTTTTTTTTTAACCTCTCAGCAGTTTACCGCTTAGCTTTGTACCATTTCAGGTTATTCACTGGACTTGAACTGCTTAAATTTCAGTAAAAACTGAAATATGGGGGTGTTCTAAAACTTTTGACCAAGTAGTGGAGGTGCACGAGTAGGTTCGGTGACAAGAACAAGCCGATTCGATTTTGGTTAAGGTCCGGATTCAGATCCAGCCTATCAGTGCGATATAAAATGTAAACGTTCAGCCTGGCGGAGGTACGTGCTCTACCGAGTTCCGTTCTAGTTAGTTTCTGATTGTGGCCAGTTTACTATTCCGCAGCTGTGTTGGAACAGTGATATTGCCAGTTGGTTTATGGCTTTGATTTTGTTTCTTGGGGAGAGGTACGTTTTCAGCCTCAGCCTCGTTCTACACAGATATTGTTTGGTAATTGGTTTGTGACATATTTTGTGGCCCTCTTCTACCCCGAGGTATTTGTGTAGGTAGGTGACGATAACAAACTGTTTAGCCTGGTGGAGGTATGTGCTCTACTGAGTGCCGTCCTAGTTTTCGTTATTCTAGTGTTTGTCAGGAATCTGTGGATCGTTGACGCTACTCTTTCAGATTTACGAGATGGAACCGTCTCTGCTCTGATGGCCAATTTTTCGTGTGCTTCAGCCGGTCTATAAACGTTGCTCCCCTGCCACGAATCCCCCGATGTTCAAGCGTCGAATACACTTCACGATGGAGGATGATTTCCTTCTCCCCGACACTCCACCTTTCTTGATTTAAGATTATTTTCTGGAGTTTTATTTTGTTATTTCACCGAGACAGGGTCGCACCTTTTGAGCTTCTCGCCTCGGTGGAGATCCCGGTCTCTCTGCGAGACGATCTTCTTTCTCACCGGAGGAGGTGCACACTTTATTCTTCACAGCGCATATTCCAGCTGCTCGGTGCAGCTGCACAGACACAGGGCTCCAACTTGTAAGGAGTCTGTGTCCCTTTATCCGAGATTTTGTTTCATTCAGGTATTCCATCCGGACTGATTTTGGTATAAGCTACACGGTATTTGTAATTGATAGTTTTAAATTTTAATCAAGCTCCCTCACCAAAACTAAAAAATAAATAAATAAAAGCTTTCGTCGACGTTCTTCCATTAAGCCTTGTGATTAATTATCGGCTTGTGTGTCTCATCAGATCATCAGCCCGAACCCCCGCGCAGCCGCGTGTACGTGTGCGTGTACCTGCGCCCCCAGGCCAAAACCTTTTCTTCATTGAAGCTTTTGTCGTTAAATTTCCAACACCATTATTATGAGAATATGGAGAACACTAATGAATAAAATGTAATTCATTCATTTTTTTTTACAAAGCAGATGTGGACGGGCTTTGTATTATGACATCATCGGTCACCTGGTGTGGCAGCCATGTTGGAAAAAAAGGGGAAAAACACTTCCATCTCCGAAACCGCTGCATGGAAAAAATTGAAACTTGGCGCATGTGACGTACTCCCCATGGGAAACAAGTGTGATTTTTTATTTTTTTTAATGATGTCATATGTCACAGCGCTTTATCCGATCAGCATGCAAATTTTTGAGGGTCATCTTGGGCGAAGTTGTATGCGGGGAAAGTTTTTGATGACGTCATCATACACGTGGTTCGGCAGCCATGTTGTTTTTAACATAAAAACCTTCAAAAATCTTCTCCGAAACAGCTGAACAGATCAAGGCGAAACTTTACAGGTATGATCGCCTATCCATGAGGAACAAAAGGTTCTCCACCTATGACATCATAGGTCACATGGTTTGGCAGCTATGGTTTTTTTGAAAAATAAACCTTTAAAAGTCTTCTTCTCCACAACGGTTTGACAGATTGAGGGGAAACTTCACCCTCATGTTCCCCAAACCTTGGGGACACCAGGTTGTTCACGAATAATCAGTAGGTCACATGGTCTGGCAGCCATATTGGATTGAACGAAAATATTTTAAAAATCCTTTCTCCTGAACCTCTTGAATCGACGCGAAACTTCACAATTATGATGTAGTCGTGAAGGGGAACATACATTTTAAATTTCAACCAGATCAGACGCATGGTCTGGCAGCCAGAGCTTTTTAATTTTTTGAATCTGTTTTCAGGGATTGAATTCAAACTTAGTGAAAGTATGTATAATGATGCAATAATGTGGGTGGAGGCATATCTGGTGACGTCGAAGAAGGCCCTTCGAGTTAATCCATGGAATTCCCAAGCCCCCTAATACACATCAATTTGTTTTATTACAATAAATCCCTCTTGGAAGAACAACTATTTCCTCTTGCTCCGTTCGACTCGTCATTCCCCTGTGGTGTGATCCGGTGACCAATTGACCATAGGCCGCCCACATGGATCTCATTTCTGTAAACTCCTTTCGATGGACCTGGGTGACGTCCGTGGATGCCTCGTCTTGACCTTGCACAGGGAACTGTCATCCTCAATTGCATCACAATCTTCATTTGTGAAAAGCTGAACATTTTAATTTTATGATTGAAGCTATTTCAGCAGGAGTAGCGTGTATGGACATGAGACTGTTGGTGCAAGTGGCGAATAGATAGAAACATTGAGTTCGGTATTTAAACTGACGATTTGTTTCATCATCGTGATGGAAATGCCAAACAGTTCTTCTTCCATATGCAGCACAAGGCTGTGGGTAGCATCATTGGTTGATGGCACAGCTGTGCCACCCATGCAAGGCCCTGTGTAAGTTAGAGCAGGAATTTGTAATTTGTTAAGGGTGCTGGCGATAGCTCGCCTCATCTTTGTGAATGACACCGTGGGATCTTTAACATCCACCGACTAATCCCGGCAGACAGGACATCCAGTTTAACGTCCATCCGAGGGACGGCACACAGTGAATCACCCTGCCGATGAAATACCGGGGTGGCAGTTTATAGCTGGGTCGGGATTCAAACCCAGGTAAGACAGCTTGGAGGTGAGCATGCGTACCTGTAGGCCATCCTGACAACCTACCAAACAGACTGACCCAGACACATTACTGATTTAACTGGTGTATTCAGCACGACGGTCCCAACTACATGGACCTGTCCGTTTAAACTGCACCACAAATCAATAGGGTGCGTTGTTGGCAAAGCTGGTCCAGGGTCTACAACCTGCCTGCATCTGAACCCCACATACTAAGCTCATCAGGGATGTTATGGTCTTTACGACTCCCACGCCTCCTAAATCTGAGGCACATGGAGGAGCTTGTAACATGTCATGTATGTAACTACATTACAAGGAGACCTGAAGTTCGTAGAGAATGTGCAAATCCTTCGAGTGAGGAATTTGAACAGCTTTTGGGCAATCCATCAAAAATGTACCACGGTCTTCTGCTCTATACCTTTTCCACATTCTAAATGATCGATCAGATTGGCAGGAGAGCCTCGAGGTATATGCAAAGTTTCCTCTGAGCTACGTAGCCTGGGATTGATCCTGACTCGGCTATAAACTACCATCCTGGTGTTTCGCAGGCAGGACGAGGCATCAATGAGTGTCCACCATCCATCAGAAGGATATGAAGCTGGAAGACCTGTCATTGGTGGATCTTAAAGATCCCATGGTGTGTTCATGAAGAGTCAGTGAGTTCTCGCCACCACCTTGAACAAATTACAGATTCCTGTTCCCTTTCCAAAGACAAGTGGCATGGAGACCCAGACTAAGTGCTTTGCTTTGTCTTGCAAATTATGCAATTGTTCTACCCCAGGGCCTTGAGGCTACGAGACAAGATGGGTGGATGGATTTCACTACCTGCTCAATGGAAATTTCAATATCAGGTTGGGGGGTGGTGGTGGTCTTGTCATTGAATTCCATTTCTGGTTTTGATGTCATCCAAGTTCCCAATATGTGTAATACCACCCCCACAACCCAATCCTACCATGGTTTTATGTATGGGAGTGGGATAAAGATATGACTTTAGGAGTGGGATCCTTTGAAACACTGGCTTGAAACCGAGTGGGATAATGGCACACCGTATATCACAGCTGGAGGATATCCTACAGATTGAACAAACAGCCTCATAACTAATATGGTGGCTGAGTTAGACATCCAGGCCGAAGCCCCTGTGCCTAGTCTGGTGGCTCTGTTAAACATCCAGGCCAAAGCCCCTGTGCCTAGTCTGGTGGCTCTGTTAAATGCCCAGGCCTGGGCGTCACGGCAAACATGGCGGCTCAGTTGAATATCCAGCCTTAATGAGCTCGTGACTCGCATAGTGGCTCTGTTAAACATCCAGGCCAAAGCCCCTGTGCCTAGTGTGGTGGCTCTGTTAAATACCCAGGCCTGAGTGTCACGGCTAACATGGCGGCTCAGTTTAATATCCAGCCTTAATGAGCTCGTGACTCGCATAGTGGCTCTGTTAAACATGCAGGCATTTGTTTGAATGCACGTTAACAATCGGATGCTTTAATGGCTCGATCCCCACACTGCTGCTTGTTTTCAGGTACCTGGAGCACACAAAAACTTTGCACACAGATGTGCCTGAGTACAAGTTCAGCTGGGGTAGTCGAGCATTCACTGAAACGTCCAAACTGAGAATCCTGGACTTTGTCAGTAAGGTCAGGCTGTTTCTTTTCACATTCATTATTGTGCTCCTCTACATCCCTTACCCCTCACACACCATGTTTGTTAAACACAGGGGTGGAGAGGGGGGGGGGATGCAGAGTTTGTTGTCTGACTTTTTTGCCCTGAGGTGTGTGAAGATGTTCGGTAACACACCTCAGGATTGGTTACAGTATAAAGATGCAATGAACCACAATGGATCTGCAACTCAAACACCAGAGCAAGAATGATTGTTCACAAGGTACAGCTGCATCACACTTTCACACTGGTTCAGTACTTTGCTTTCATCATTATTTATTAGTATTATTGCACCTTTTTTGATTGTCTGGTACACAATTATGAATAATGCATTCTCTAAAAAATAAAATAAATCTGGAACTCATATACAAACCACAGAACCACATTCCATCAAGAACCCTTAATGGTTCAAAGTACATTTACTGAGGAAGCACACCACATCCCATTCAATGGTCATGTAATTCTCGTGCGGGATCGACGACAAGTGGGGCGACGTGCGGGGCTCGGTCTCGACACGTGAGGCGCTTGGGCTCGACGAAGTGCGGTGCTCGGGCATGGTCTCGATGATGTGCGGTGCTGTCTTTTATGACACGGCGCTCGGGCTTCGTCTCGACGACGTGCGGCGCTCGGGCTTGGTCTCGACGACTGCGGCGCTCAGGCTTGGTCTGACGACGTGCGGCGCTCAGGCTTGGTCTCGACGACGTGCGGCGCTCGGCTTGGTCTCGACGACGTGCGGCGCTCGGGCTTGGTCTCGACGACGTGCGGCGCTCAGGCTTGGTCTCGACGACGTGCGGCGCTCAGGCTTGGTCTCGACGACGTGCGGCTCTCGGGCCTGGTCTCGACGATCGTGCGGTGATTTATATAATTAAAATTGATGTTTGTTATATTAAAGTGGATATGGTGTCGTCTTACCATGCCCCGTGTCCTTTTGACAATGCTGCCTTATTCTCACATCTTAAGTTTCTCTCAACCCCAAATGCTTCTGCTACGACCAAGTTTCTCTCAAGTAAACAAAACGGTGAGTGCTAGGGCTTAATGGTTATTGTGGTTTAACTAATTTCTTAACTTGTAGTGGAGGGTAAAATCAGAGCAAACAGTGTTACACACCATAAGAATAATATAAAATAACACACACCACCTCACCCACAATTTGTAGTAGATCAAAGATGCCATTCAACAACAAAATACATTTTTAACTTTGTACAAGACATGATAAAAGTCTAAACAACTTGTTGGCATCACTTGCTGTGATGGAGCCAATCGCCCGTTTGAAAGCAGGGGGGATCATTCATGGAAGGGCACGGTTTTGAGTGCGTCCTCTCGTGTGCGTGTCACATCCACGTTCTGCACACGCACACACAGCCAACATGAGCGGTGCGATGACGTCAACACATGTGCACCTTCAAAATGTTCTTTGAACTCCCTCCTCCAACATGTTTGGATGTGCGCCCACTGCCTCCCTTACACAATGCGGTCAATGTGTGTGAACTCCTGCTATCCTGTGATTCTGCATTCGTTCTTTCACAGGTGTAGCCATGACACATCAATGCAAACACGAGGACACGTGTCGGTTCAAAATTTTATCAAATCCACCTCATGAAGCAGATTGCTGGCTCGTGGTCAAAGAGAGGAGTAGTATTGGGGCTACGGGTGTGGGGGGTTGGGATTATGTTGGGTGTTTTTGATTCTGGGATGTGGAAATGATCTGAAGATTAAACCACCACATTGGGTAGCTACACTTCCTATAGAAAGTCTACACCCCCTTTCAAATTTTACACCTTTTGTTGCTTTTTAGCCTGCAAATTAAATTACATTAAATCAGACTTTTTCCACCTCTATTCACACATCGTAACCCACAACTTCCAAGAGAAAAACAAACTTCTCAAATTTCAGAAAATTAATTTAAAATATAAAACTAGAATATCTTGGTTGGATAAGCACTAACAGCTTGGACACGAATCGGAACATGAACCTGCAGTTGAGCAGAACTTTGGATCTGAATTTGGCAAATTGGATGGAAGGAATCTCGTCCCGATCGTGCACACGCACGAGGAGTGAGATAATATTTTACTCCGTGTACCTGTCTGGCAAACAAAACTGAAAATCATTCCAAACAGGAAACTTAGTTTTTAGGGATGTCACAAAGGACACAAACAACAGGCATGAAGAACTCGTGTAACGTGTTCGATAAGGTGGTGTAAAAGACCGTGCATCAATGGTGGTAAATTTCTGAAAAAGTGTTGTTGTTTTTTGGGGGTTTTTTTCTTACAATCCTTTAAACGTTTATTTTATTTAAATTTAATTATGTACTTGAACATTGTAGAACACAAATCACCTTCTTTCCACTTCCAAAACCCTTCCATTGAGCAGTAACTTGGACAAAATATTGCCCCATTTTCCACCATCTCGACCAATCAAATTTGCCGCTCGCACTCTCATCGTTGGGGAATATCGAGATTCAGACAAAATCGTAGTTTAACGGAAATATGGATCATGCTCAAAAATTCAAAGGAAGAGTTTGAAAGACCCTTCCCATGTCTTTTTTCTCAAGAAGGTGTTCTATGAACTCTCCAGTTATTATTGCAATGAAACTACTGATTGTTTGTGTGGGGACTTCTCTTGCGGTCATCGTTAGGAGAGCGGGAGCGTCGGTGTGGAAATTTAAATTTGCCCCCGCACGGTTTTGCTACATCCAATAACCGTGCATCTCTCTGCGGGTTACGCCCCAATCGTATGGGGGTCGTGTGAATATCGTATTCCCATACTCCATGCACAAACAACATCGTTGAACATGTAATTCCTGGGATCGATTTGGGTGATGGGGAGGATGGACTGAACTTCTACCCTCGGGATCCTTCAGAGAGGAAATGACATCACAGATAAAGTTGATTGTCTGACATGTAATTTTTATTCTTCGAGCTAAACCTAACCGAGTGGATGAAATGTGGTGCAGATTCTGTGGAGTACGTGCTGTGGCTGAAATCGATCTCCTGGATGACACCACTCCTTCACTGATGGAACCACAACAAAAAGCTCGTGTCTTGCGTGTAAATGTCATGATATCTCTGAGTTTCTTCAATCCTGGCTGTGGTTCCCCTTTCTCATCCCTTGGGAAAGTGTAAAGAGGTAACGGTAGGATATACTTGGTGAGCATGGTTGTCCAATTGGAGCCATTTGTACAAAGCAAAGCTGTGATTAAATTTAATGTTTTTTTTAATATTTCAAACCTGTCTTTCAGGAATTAAATGAAACTGCCGGATGGATCCTGGTGCACTTGTGCATTCATCTCTGACCCTTTTTTTTGTCTGGTCCTCGGCCTTCCCGTTTGTTTCTCCCGTTGTTATTTCTTATTTGTGCAATTTTTGGAATGTTGAAGAAATAGATTGGCATTGCATTCAGGGTGAGGTCGTTGTAGGTTTAGTTTCCACTTGATATGGTATCAGGGTGAGGTCGTTTTGCACACATGCTTGAGGTTTGTGGAAGAGTTAGAGCAAAATGGAATGGAACAAAATAGAAAAGGGGGAAATACCAACAGCAGAGTAAGAGAGATCAAAGGGGGGAGAGGAACACGTGGGGGTGGAACAAGCTGTACACAAGCTGATCGACTTCCGGTTCCGGTTTTTGAGGCGACGGTTGGTTCTCTCCAAGTCTCTGCCGACTTTCTCAAAGATAAGTTTCCGGTCGTTGTCACGTTCTGTCTGTTTATTTGTTCCCTCCATCTTTGCTGTGTGTTCCTCGTACGGTTTTGTTTCAAAATGTGCTATTTGGTGAGTTTTCGTCAGTCTTGTCATATCTGGTTTCCCCTGAGGCCTACCCGTCTTCCCGTCTATGTGCACGATCGTGATTATTTGTATTTTCTCCTTATTGCCATCAGTTTTTATTTTCCCACTGCCCTCTTTCTATCCCTCCCAACTATACCCTCTGTTTTATGTCTTAAAATATTTTAAATTAAAAAAAAAAAAACAACAAAGAATAACCTTTTCATTTCTCACCTTGTACCCCACGTAACCATGTGACTTCCTCTACCGACTCTTCTTCTTCCTTCTCTTCCCCTCTTTCCCGCCAATCCCACTGATCGTGAAGGTTTTCACCACACACCTTCACGACCTTTTCTTCAAACTTTTCCTTCACCTCCCCCCCCTTTCCCTAATCTTCAAAGCTAACCTCTCACCCCTCCTTCGCAATCAACCGCCGCCTCCCTCTTCAAAGCAAAGTTCTCTCTTTTCCTCCTCAAAGCTCCCCCATACCCTTCTCCCTCAATTCTCACCCTCCCTTTCAAATCTCGCCCCTTTTCACATCTACAAATTTTCCTCCTTCCCCCGCCCTCTCTCTTCCAGCTCATTCCTCCACCTCCTCCAATCTCCGACTTCCCTTTGCCCACTCTCATACGACTCCCCACTGCTACTCGTCCCTAAACCAGCCCTTTGTCCTTCTCCTCATCTGACCCTCTCTCCTTGCTCTTCTACAATCTGTCAACAACTCTCACTACCTCCACCTCTCCTCCTTCACACTACCCTCGCTCTCCCTTCCCCTGCACCCGGAGCCTCCTCCCCTCCCTCTTCCTTAACAGTGTGGACCTCAAACATACAGGGCCTTCGCTCCAACCTGACTGATCTCTCCATACAGGTCGCTCCTGACAAACCAGATATAATCTTCTTCACAGACACTTTCCTCCAAAACGTCTCTGACTCCTTTGTTTCTCTCCCTGGTTACTCGCTCCACTGGTATGATAGACCTGAGCCTCGTCCTGGCAGTGGAGTTGCTCTCTTCATCATAAACGCTATTCCTCACTCTCCGTGCACTGCTCTCACTCCCCGACACCCCAGGAATACCTCAAGCTGGGGCTTCCCCTCCACTCCCACCTCATGTTTATATGTGTGTTGTACCGTCCACCAAACAGTGAAGACACCATTTATATCTCGCTCACTGAAAACATGGACCAACTTCTATCCTCTCATCCAAACTCTCCCTTCATCATATGTGGTGACTTTAGTTGTCATCATGCCAGTTGGCTGGGTGTGGGTACCTCTCTCACCTGTCATGGCACTTCAGCAAAAGACTTCCACGACTCATTGGGACTGACTCAATCGATCAATTTCCCGACCCGGATCTCAACCAACGGTACGTCATCTCTTCTGGATTTAATTTTGACCAATTACCCTGACAATATCTGCTGTTCTTCCTCTGCTCCAATGGGTTCATCTGACCATATGCTTGTCGAAGTAGACATCTCTCTGGCTGTTATTAGAGAACCACCTCAGCGACCACGAGACTGGCACTTCACTCAGGCTGACTGGCAGGGTCTACAAGCAGCCATCAAACTTCTTCAGTGGTCTCCCATCTCCACTTTCTCCGACATAAACTCGTCCTTGGAATTATTTCAAAGAATCTCTCTCTCTCTCACTCTCTGTCTCTGTCTCTGTCTCTGTGTCTCTATGTCTGTCTCTCTCACAGATTTATCCCCTCTCATCTTCAGTCTGAACTCTTAAACCTCTCTCCCTCCTCCAAATCCTGGTGTTGCTGAGTTAAGTCTGTTTCTGGTGTGTGTTCGCCCTCCATCCCCTGCCTTACCTCAAATGGCTGCACAACTGATGCTGCCTGCAAAAAGGCTGAATGCCTAAACTCCCGTGTTTGCTTCTAAATCTTGTGTCACAAACCCATTGTTTTCTGTACCCACCACACCCAGTCGCACCCAATTGTCGCTGGACTCTGTGTCCTTTTCTTCGAACAAAGTGGAGAGTTTGCTGTCAAACCTCGACTCAGATTCTGCAACCGGTCCAGACGCCATCAGCCCACGTGTCCTAAAAACCTGCTCCTCTGCTCTTGCTCACCCTCTCTCTGTTCTATTCACCCTCTCATCTGCTAAAGGTCATATGCCATCTGCTTGGAAATCAGCAAACATTACTGCCCTGCATAAAAAAGGTACAAAAACAGATCCCTGCAACTACAGACCAATCAGCCTTTTCCCAATCATCAGCAAGGACAGGGAATCCATCATCGCTTCCGACATTAAATCCTACCTCTTCTCCAATGGCCTGATTTCCAATCATCAATTTGGATTCAGACCAGGTCACTCACTCTACCCTGGATATGCTGCTTCTGCTCTCCCAACAATGGATGAGATCCTCAATGCCAGACATGAAATCAGAGCCATATCTCTAGACATATCACGAGCTTTTGACATGGTCTGGCACCCTGCCCTGCTCACCAAACATTCCGATGGTATCCAAGGCAATCTACACTCCTGGCTCGTAGACTTCCTCTCGTCACAGTCGATGCGTGGCTCTTAATGGAATTCTCTCATCCCCTCTTCCCGTCCAGGCTGGACTTCTTCATGGCAGCGTTCTGGGCCCTGTTCTTTTTCTGGTTTTCATCAATGTTCTCTGATTCTCTGGAAAATCCTCTATCTCTTTGCTGATGACTCCACCCTCTGTCGTACCATCTCTCATCCTTCAGATCGGCAGGCAGCAGCATCTTCGCTCTACAGACCTTAATAAAATCACAAGCTAGTCAAACACGTGGGACACATCTTTCAATCCTGACAAATCTCACACCTTCACCATGTATCTCCAAAAGGACCATCTGGAACTCCCCCCCC
>CM068952.1:204775144-204798766 GCA_035128595.1 Eptatretus atami
TAAGCAAAGGGGGAGAATCTGAGAAGGGGAAAAAAAAATACAAGATGCAGAGAGGTGATATTTGCTGCACATGATGTGTAACGTGTGCAGAGTAAAACGAGTGTTCATTTATGTCCGTAGGATGTCAAATAAATAAAGAAGCTATAAGCACACCTGACGCTAGGCCGAGGCTTTAAACTTTGGCACGCTCACGAGGCTGTACCGTCAAAACGTCCCAGAAAGTAAAGAAAATAGTATCACATTTGTACCTGGAGAGTTTTAAATAATGCTTCTTGCTACGAATCATATCTTCAAATTTAATAAAATAACTCCAACCCATCATTTGTGACGGGCTTTTATACTCGTTTTAAATAAATAATGTTTTGGTTCAGGGCTTTTCCACCTGATGGTGTTCTGCCCCAAGGCAGGTTCCCTGCTGCTAAAGCAGCCCTTCAGCAAGGATTGGGTGGTTTGCCATTGCCTTTCCAGCAGTCAGGAGAGGAGGAATTAGTAATTTATAGACGGTGCCGGTGATAGCTCACCGACTCTTCACGAACTAATGCTGGCTGACGGTACGCCTGGTTTAAAGTCTGTCCGGGGGACAACACACACAATGATGTCTCGCCATGCCTGCGGAATACCAGGACTGGGGATTATAGCTGGATCAGGATTCATACCCAGGCTTGACGCCTGAGATTTGATTGCAATGACCACAGCTCTGTACCATCCTGCCAGACGGTTCAAGGATAATCAAAAGGGCCCAGTCAAAGTGGTTGGAGTGCTGAGATGTTGATTTTTTTTTGATGATTGAGTATTATTGAAAATCAAAATAGACTTGCTGCATCGATCTCGTTCAGCGCTTTCCACTGTTCGTACGGCACGCCCAGGTCCTCGGCCGTCTGAATGGTCCTCTTCATCTGGCTGGTCCACACCTTCAGCTCTTTTATGTTCTGCTCATTTATGAATTGTGCCAACGTCTTCGCAAACTACGGAGGATGAAGATACCGGTAGGATTTTAAAATATCAACTCATTCCCGTGAGTAGTGGTATTAAACAAAATGTGTGCACGCTAACGGCTCACCTGCTTCCCGTTCAACGAAAGGCCGGAATCTCCGCCGATGCGACCCTTGGTGTTGAGTTCACTTTCGCCATGCCGACATAAGTAGATGGAGCGTGGCTGGATATGGATGTTCATGAGATAGTACACGATTCTGCTCTGCACGTGGTCCATCACCTTGTTCACCAGGAACTGCCGCCCGACATTGATGATCTTGATGTAAGAAAGATCCCTTCACATCACACAGGAAAATGATGGGGAATAAAACCGAAATGGTCACAAAGGACACGACATCACCGTGGCCCAAAGTGAATCAAATCGCTGACCATCGATTCGGATCTTGGTTGATCCGCAATTGTGTGAGTGTCACCTCATCACCACATGATGTCCTGTTGTTCTGGTTTCGTGATTTTTATCACTGTTTGGAGTATTTTCCGGAAATCTTCATCGCTCTGCGTTCTTGTCAAATTGTACCGAACTTGGGGAAATGTTCCTATCGACAGCCAATGACCACACAGTTTAATACTTTATACATCAGGGCTCATTGATTATCCGATCGGTGGTGTTTGGTATGTGGTCCTTCTTGGAATTGGATTATATTTGTTGTTTTAATAATTGTTTAATGTCTGAACTGCTGCCGCCGACCACACACCACGCTGTCACCACCACCACACGCCGTGTCCCCTGCAACACCCCCCCCCAACCCCCATCATATGTTTCGCCATTCTCCCGTATGCTGCCTCACACCACCCTTTCCAACGACGACGACTCCATATATACACCTTGATTTCCTCCAACATGGAGAAAACAGTCATCGTAATCCATCTCAACTCTGTTATTTGTCGACAGTGACGTCACAGGCCACCATGCCAGCTGGTTGGGTATTAGCGGTGCAACAACTAGCCTTGGCGTTAACAGGCCAGGATTTTAACAACGGTGGACTTGACCCAATTTGTGAACTTACCAACCAGGATTTCTTCCAATGATGCGTCACCCATACTGGACCCAGCAAGGACTAACTCCCCATCAGATTTCTCTTGTTCCTCTTCCACCCCCACTGGCTCTTCTGATAACTTTCTTGTCTTGGCTATTGTAAGAGAGTGTCCTCAATGACACAGGATAAGACTGAAGTGCCTTCCAGTTGGCTTGAACAAACAATCAGCCTTCTCACACAAGGATCAGACTACCATCTCCACACCTGATGTCGATTCCACGTGGGAATACTTTCACAAAAGCCGACTTAGTTTCCCTATCCATCCTCTCTGGTGTTTTCTCTCCATCCATCCAGTCCCTTACCTCAAACGGCTCTACTGCAAACTCTGCCCAAAAAAGGCAGAATGTCTCAACTCAGTCTGTTTCTGAATCTCGTGGACCCAATCCATCTCGTTCTGTCCTGCACCTGCTTCAGTGAGAGGCCCTAATGACATCGGTACCTGTGTTCTCAAATCCTGCTTTGCTGCTCTGTTCTCTGTCTGTCTGTGTTCTTCAGCTTGTCCTCCTTTGGCATCTCCATTCTTCTGTCAGCAAACCACTCTCGTCCGCAATAAGGTGCCAAAACAGACTTGGCCAACTACCGACCAGTAAGCCTATTAACAATAACAAGCAAAGATGTGGAATCCATCATTGCTCATGAATCTTTCTTCTTTTGAAACAGCCTAATCTCTCACCATCACATTGGATTCCATCCCTATCACTAAGCTCTGAACATGATGCCGCTTCTCTCTCAGCAACGATTGGTGGCCCTGAATTAGCATTGTCAAACAAACCCACCTTTCTATTCATTAGTCATCTATTGGAAGAGGTCGTCTCAAACTTCTTGGCCTCACCACAAACCGTCACCTTTCCTGGCCCGACCACAGAGCAAAGCTATCCTCCAAAGCAAGCGACAGATTGGACATCCTCCGCCAATCCAAGTCTTTCCTTGGAACAATCAGAGCTCCTCACAGTCTCCAAGACTTTAATTCGTAATTTAATGGAGTAGTGCTCTTCTCCTTGTGCTGGCATCCCAGCTTCACATCTGTCTCTCGTGGATTATGTGGAATGCAAAGCTCTCAAAATCATTGGAATCTACTGTGACGGGCAAGGCTGAAGTACAATATCTGTTGCTCTCGCATCGCAGGCCCACCAGCAACTCCCGTCTGGTGAAACTCCTAAAATCTATAATCACTGCTCACCTCCACTCATCCGTTCCTCTTCCCCACATGTGGAACCAACTTCCACATCCTCTTCAATCTCGTTCTTCCCTCCAAATCTTCAAGACAGCTGTTCACCACCATCTCAGATTTTTACGACCCCCCCCCCTGTTAATCCCCCCCACCTTCCCCAAGCACACCTCTGTCCAAATTTCCACTTTTTCCTTTCTGAGAGTTTGCTGCTGTAGCCATCTTATCCAACCTGTACATCCTCCTCTACCCCCTCATTCTTTTGTCTCCCTCTATATTGTCCATCAAAACCTGCTGTTGGTGTTTTCCCAGCTTAATGTCCATCAGAGGGACCGCACATCACCTTGTCTGTGAAATACCAGGATGACAGTTTATAGCTGGGACTTCATTCAAGCCCAGGCCAGATAGCTTTGAGGTGAGCGTGCGTACCTCGAGGCCATCCTGTCAGCAGGTCATAGATGAGTGCGAATAATAATGATGATCACTGAGGGTTTAATTAATGAAAATACTATTTTGAGCTCAACAACGTACTTGTCAAGATCATCCACCAGTGGCTCGTACGTCATCTCGTAGATGGCGATCCTTTTGACAAAATCATCCATGGCGGCGTCTTTGTTGCAGCCTTGGTAATCGGGTCCACTCACTTTCACTTCCTGTAAAACAGGTGCACATCACATCATTCCCACCGATTTGCTCTCCCGAGCTCCTCAGTCTCAGGAAGGTGTCAAATTGAGCGTGCTCGCACCTCACGACTCACCTGAATGTTTGCAGCGATCACGTCCTTGTCGTCGCACACCGATTCCACAAAGAACACTTTGTATCCGTTCTCATTGGCAAAGTTCATTATCATCTCCCTTCTCTCACGGGTTGTGTTGGTCGCATCAAAGACCTGGGACAAAGAGATGGTCTCGTCGAGTTGTGATTTCACTCGAAGCAGTAAATGACCGGACGGTCATCCAATGTGAGCAACTTTGAGAAACCGAGACGTGCCAAGTTGCACGACAGGAAGCATTTACCACGACATTGGTGTTCCTAGGTGCAACCAAGTGAGCAAGTCCACATTGCACTCCAGTTATATACACAGATAGGCTTTGCTAGTGGCCATTACACACATAGGCCGTGCCAGTATCCATTAAAGGAATGGAACAAACTCGAGCTCACCGCAACTTGACCACCTTCGTGCGACAGGTAAGTCTGTACATCCTGCAGTGCTTCTTGGGCACATTGCCTGCACACCGGGAGAGGAGGTCCATTCAAAGGTAACGTTGGAACTGGATTTTGTTACCATCACACGTTAGCAGCACAGCAATGGTAGACGTCAAATCCATACATCCTGCCTTTAAACATCCATCTTGTTTTCCCACACATAGAGCATCCTTACTCACTTCCTTATCTTCATGGCTTCCTCATTGTCGTGGTGGAAAAATTTAAAAGATTTGTATGAGGTTGTGGCTTTCCTGCGGTAAATGCCAACGTTGAACACTGCTCACCGCGCACAAGATGCAACCACATCAGTACATCCAAAGAACCACTGTATTAATACGGCTCGTCAATCACGTGGTGGACCCTTTACCCTTTGTGGCGACACCAACCCAGTTGAGGTAGCGTGTGAGCTTCTTGGAGATGTAGGTCTTGCCCCTGGCTGGCAATCCAACTAGCACGATGATGGACGGAGAGTTGGTGAGACGTGGGACGCATGCTGCAAAGTGACGGGCACCAGAATTAGAATCCGTGCACTCGGGCATCACTCACAATCCCACACTCAGACAAAGCAGGCCTTCACAAAGGAATGGGGGCGTTCATTGGAGGGGACATCGTGTCGTCTGTCCTTGTACATTTGATTCGGTGTCCACCACCTAACACCATTTGCTTTATGAAAGGTTCATGATGTACGATCAAGGCCAAAAAAAGTTATGATTGTTGAAAGAAACTCGATAGCTGGTGCATTCACTCGAGCGATTGCAATTGTAGATTTCAATTTGGGATCAGTGGGGATCGGGTATGGCCTTCGGACAAAGAACGAGTTTGGCACAGATAGACAATCTCAAAACCACAACGATTGCACCGACAGGATAACCTGGAAGGAGTTTGGGTTCGATTTCGGACATCACCACAAACATGTGCTCATGTTTCCTGGCAGGTCATCGTTTCAAGTGTACCGTCCTTCAGAGAGACGTTAAGCCAGGTGTCCTATCCACTTGCATTAAAAGGTGCAAGCCGTTATCCCTGGCGAAGTTCCAAATTCCTACCCGAACCCTTTGTACCCTGAAACAGTGGAGACATGTCCGGATTTGGTTGTCATTTACGGGAACTTTCAGCAAAACGATCTCAAGCCAGCAATAATATGGCAGCACCACCACAAAATCAAGCGGTGCCATTACCATCAGCACACACCAAAATCGGTGCCATTACTATCGGTGCACCAACCGACCAGTGCCATTACCCTCGGTGCACCGCTAACCGGTGCCATTACCCTCGGTCACCGCCCGACCGGTGCCATTACCATCGGTGCACCGCCGACCGGTGCCATTACCATCGGTGCACCGCCGACCGGTGCCATTACCATCGGTGCACCGCCGACCGGTGCCATTACCATCGGTGCACCACCGACCGTGCCATTACCCTCCTGCATCGCTAACCGGTGCCATAACCATCGGTGCACCCGTAACCGGTGCCATTACCACGGTGCACCGCTAACCGGTGCCATACACCATCGGTGCACCGCTAACCATACGGTGCACGCTAACCGGTGCCATAACCATCGTGCACCGCTAACGGTGCCATAACCATCGGTGCACCGCCACTGGTGCCATAACCATCGGTGCACCGCTAACCGGTGCCATCACCATCGGTGCACCGCCGACTGGTGCCATTACCATGGTGCACCGCTAACCGTGCCATCACCATCGGTGCACCGCCGACTGGTGCCATTACCATCGGTGCCACCGCTAAACCGGTGCCATCACCATCGGTGCACCGCCGACTGGTGCCATTACACCAACCACTCCACTCCGTTTCACCAACCGGTGCTAAACCTCATGAATGGAATGGTTCTCGAGGTCACCGAGGATGTCCCCATTCACAAATCTCATGGACATCTCCATGGTCACAGTGAAGGACTTACATCGACGTGATCCGGGTCCGCTCCCCTCGGCTTGTCCGTCCCTGCAGGGGACCCACAGCTTCTGGATGCGTGTTTGGGTTAACTCGCGGGGCATGGCTGCCTGGATGTGCCTTCAAACCTCTCACTCTCTCTCTCTCTCTCCTCCTCCTCTCCCCCGTCTGTGTCGAACAATCCCGAACTATCTAATCTTGTCTCTCCATTTGTCCCTCCTTAGATCGCTGTCCCTCTACCTTTGTCTCTCTCGGCGCATGTGCTCGTCCCGTTGTGAGGCTCGACTCGCACACCTCGACACAAAACGTCACAACCTCTTGTCCCTGGAATTCACCACGTCATTCTCCTCTGGCCACCTCCCACCTCGATCACCAGTTGAACACGTCATCGACACGCACCACGGTTTCTGTTCATCCTCACTTCCGGCACACGCACAGAATTACAATGACACGTGCAGCACCATGTGCACATCACGCAAACACCACGAGCACAACAGCGTGCACATGACCACAACGCAACCACGTTCCAGTCACCACAACGCAATAATAAATTACATTAAATCAGACCTGTTTCCACCTCTATTCAAACACATCGTACCCACAACTTCAAGAGAAAAACAAACTTCTCAAATTTCAGAAAATAATTAAAATATAAAACAGGAATATCTTGGTTGGATAAGCACTAACAGCTTGGACACGAACGGAACATACTGGCAGTTAGCAGAATTTGGATCTGAATTTTGGCAAATTGGATGGAAAGGAAATTCGTCACGATCGTGACACGCACGAGGGTGAGATAAATTACTCCAGTGTACCTGCTCTGGCAAACAAACTGAAAAATGCATTCCAAACAGGAAACTTAGTTTTTAGGGGATGGTCACGAAAGGACACAAACAAACAGGCATGGGAGAACTCGTGTAACGTGTTCAGATAAGTGGTGTGAAAAGACCGATGATCAATAGGTGGTAAAAATTTCTGAAAAAGTGTCGTTGTTTTTGGGGGTTTTTTCTTAACAATCCTTTAAAACGTATTTTATTTTTTAAATTAATTATGTTACTTGAACATTGTAGAACACCAATCACCTCTTCTCCACTTCGCCAAAAACCCTTCCATTGAAAGCATACTTGGACAAAATATTGCCCCATGTTTCCACCATTCGACCAAATCAAATTTGCCGCTCGCACTCTCATCGGTTAGGAATATCGAGATTCCAGACAAATACGTAGTTTTAACGGAATTAATGGATCATGCTCAAAAAAATTCAAAGGAAGAGTTTGAAAGACCCTTCCCATGTCTTTTTCTCAAGAAGTGAATGTCTATAATTTCCAGTTATATCTGCAATGAAACTTACTGATTTAGTTTGTGTTGAGAGGAACTCTCTTGCAGGATCGTTAGAAGCGAGACTCGGTGGAAAATAAATTTGCCCGCCGCCACGTTGTGCTACATCCCAATAAAACCGTGCATCTCTCTGCGGGTACGCCCATCGTAGGGGTGTCTGAATACACGATTCCACTACTCCATGCCACAAAACAAACATCGTTGAACATTAATTACCTGGGATCGATTTGGTGATACGGGATGATGCGCTGAAAAACTTCTACCCTCGGGCATCCTTCAGAGAGGAAAATGACATCAGCAGATAAAGTGATTGTCTGAACATGTAATTATTGTATTCTTCGAGCTTAAACTACGAGGGAGAATGTGGTGCAGATTCTGTGAAGTACGTGCTTGCTGAAATCCATCTCACTGGATGGACACCACTCCTTCACTGAATGGAACCACAACCAAAAAGCTCGTTCTGACTGTAAAATGATCAATGATATCTCTGATTCTTCAATCCCCGGCTGTGTTCCCCTTTTCATCCCTTGGGAAAGTGTAAAGAGGTAACGGTATTAGGAATACTGGTGAGCTTGGTTCTTCCAATTGGAGCCATTGTACAAAGCAAAGCTGATATTAAATTTAAGTTTGTTTTTTTAATATTTCAACCTGTCTTTAGAATTAAATGAAACTGCGGATGGATACTGTGCACTTGTGCAATTCATCTCGACCCTTTTTTGTCTGGTCCTCGGCCCTTTCCCGTTTGTTCTCACCGTTTTATTTCTTATTTGTGCAAATTTTGGAATGTGAAGAAAGAGAAATTCGCTTGCATTCAGTTGAGGTCGTGTAGTGGTTAGTTTCACCTTGATATGGTATCAGGGTGAGCGTCTTTGCACACATGCTTTGAGGTTTGTGGAAGAGTATAAGCAAAATGGATGGAACAAAATGAAAAGGGGAAGAAATACCAACAGCAGAGTAAAGAGATCAAAGGGGGAGAGAACACGTGGGGTGGAACAAGCTGTACCACAGCTGATCGACTTCCGGTTCCGGTTTTTGAGGCGACGGTTGGTTCTCTCCAAGTCTCTGCCGACTTTCTCAAAGATAAGTTTAGCCGGTCGTTGTCACGTCTGTCTGTTATTTGTCCCTCCATCTTTGCTGTGTGTTCCTCGTACGTTTGTTGTTCAAAATGTGCTATTTGGTGGTTTTCGTCAGTCATTGTCATATCTGTTTCCCCTGAGGCCTACCCGTCTTCCCGTCTATGTGCACGATCGTGATTATTTGATTCTCCTTATTGCCATGCAGTTTTTATATTTCCCACTGCCCTCTTTCTATCCCTCCCAATATACCCTCTGTTTTATGTCTTAAAATATTTAAATTAAAAAAAAAAAAACAACCAAAGAATAACCTTTCATTTTCACCACTTGTACCCACGTAACCATGTACTTCTCTTACCGACTCTTCTTCTTCCTTCTCTCCCCTCTTTCCCGCCAACCTACTAAGATCGTGAAGGTTTCAACCACACACCTTCACGACCTTTTCTTCCAAACTTTTCCTTACCTCCCCCCCCCCTTCCCTAAATCTTCAAAGCAAACCTCTCACCCCTCCTTCGCAAATCAACCGCCGCCTCCCTCTCAAAGCAAAGTTCTCTCTTGTCCTCCTCAAAATCCCCCCATACCCTTCTCCCTCAATTTCTCACACCCTCCCTTTCAAATCTCGCCCCTTTTCACATCTACAAATTTCTCCCTTCCCCCGCCCTCTCTCTTCCAGCTCATTCCTCCACCTCCTCCAATCTCCGACTCCCTTTGCCCTCTCATACGACTCCCCACTGCTACTCGTCCCTAAACCAGCCTTTGTCCTCTCCTCATCTTGACACCTCTCTCCTGCTCTTCTACAATCTGTCAACAACTACTCACTACCTCACCTCTCCTCCTTCACACTACCCTCGCTCTCCCTTCCCCTGCACCCGGAGCCTCCTCCCCTCCCTTCCTTAAACAGTGTGGACCTCAAACATACAGGCCTTCGCTCCAACCTGACTGATCTCTCCATACAGGCGCTCCTGACAAACCAGATATAACTCTTCCACGACACTTTCCTCCAAAACGTCTCTGACTCCTTTGTTTCTCTCCCACCGTAATGATAGACCTGAGCCTCGTCCTGGCAGTGGAGTTTGCTCTCTTCATCATAAACGCTATTCCTCACTCTCCGTGCACTGCTCTCACTCCCCCGACACCCCAGAATACCTCCAGCTGGGGCTTCCCTCCACTCCCACCTCATGTTTATATGTGTGTTGTACCGTCCACCAAACAGTGAAGACACCATTTATATCTCGCCTCACTGAAACATGGACAACTTCTATTCCTCTCATCCAAACTTCCCTTCATCATATGTGGTGACTTTGTTGTCATCATGCCAGTGGCTGGGTGTGGGTACCTCTCTCACCTGTCATGGCACTTCAGCAAAAAGACTTCACGACTCATTGGACTGACTCAATCGATCAATTTCCCGACCCGGATCTCAAACCAAACGGTACGTCATCTCTTGCTGGATTTAATTTTGCCCAATTACCCTGAAAATATCTGCTGTTCTTCCTCCGCTCCAATGGGTTCATCTGACAATGATCTTTGTCGAAGTAGACATCTCTCTGTGCTGTTTATTAGAAACCACCTCAGCGATCACGAGACTGGCACTTCACTCAGGCTGACTGGCAGGTCTACAAGCAGCCATCAAACTCTTCAGAGTCTCCCATCTCCACTTCTCCGACATAAACTCGTCCTTGAATTATTTCAAAGAATCTCTCTCTCTCTCTCACTCTCTGTCTCTGTCTCTGTCTCTGTTGTCTCTCGTCGTCTCTCTCACACGATTTATCCCCCTCTCTCTTCAGTCTGAACTCTTAAACCTCTCTCCCTCCTCCAAATCCTGGTGTTGATGAGTTAAGTCTGTTTCTGGTGTGTGTCGCCCTCCATCCCCTGCCTTACCTCAAATGGCTGCACAACTGATGCTGCTGCCAAAAAGGCTGAATGCCTTAAACCCGTGTTTGCTTCTAAATCTTGTGTCCCAAACCATTGTTTTCTGTACCCACCACACCCAGTCGCACCCAATTGTCGCTGGACTCTGTGTCCTTTTTTCGAACAAAGTGGAGGTTTGCTGTCAAAACCTCGACTCAAGATTCTGCAACCGTCCAGACGCCATCAGCCCACGTGTCCTAAAAACCTGCTCCTCTGCTCTTGCTCACCCTCCTCTTGTTCTATTCACCCTCTCATCTGCTAAAGGTCATATGCCAATCTGCTTGGAAATCAGCAAACATTACTGCCCTGCAAAAAAGGTACAAAAACAGATCCCTGCAACTACAGACCAATCAGCCTTTTCCCAATCATCAAAGGACAGGGAATCCATCATCGCTTCCGACATTAAATCCTACCTCTTTTCCAATGGCCTGATTTCCAATCATCAATTTGGATTCAGACCAGGTCACTCACTCTACCCTGGATATGCTGCTTCTCTCTCCCAACAATGGATGAGATCCCCAATGCCAGACATGAAATCAGAGCCATATCTCTAGACATATCACGAGCTTTTGACTGGTCTGGCACCCTGCCCTGCTCACCAAACATTCCGATGTATCCAGGCAATCTACACTCCTGGCTCGTAGACTTCCTCTCTGTCAGTCGATGCGTGGCTCTTAATGGAATTCTCTCATCCCCTCTTCCCGTCCAGGCTTGGACTTCTTCATGCAGCGTTCTGGCCCTGTTCTTTTTCTGGTTTCATCAATGTTCTCTGTATCTCTGGAAAATCCTCTATCTCTTTGCTGATGACTCCACCCTCTTTCGTTACCATCTCTCATCCTTCAGATCGGCAGGCAGCAGCATCTTCCGCTCACAGACCTTAATAAAATCACAAGCTAAGTCAAACGTGGGACACATCTTCAATCCTGAACAAATCTCACACCTTCACCATGTATCTCCAAAAGACCATCTGGAACTCCCCCCCCCCCAAGCTACTTTCTCAACAATCCCCTTAAAGAAAGTCCTTTCGTTTAAGCTTCTGGGCCTCACCATCTTCCTGGGAAAGCAACATCTCCAAGTGGCCTCCAAAGCCAGTCGCCGACTGGTATCCTCCATCGTGCAAATTCCTTCCTCGGCCCACCTGAGCTCCTAACCACATACAAAGCTTTCATCCACACCCTGATGGAGACTGCTCTCCCCCTCTGGGGTGGTACTCCTGCCTCACACCTAGCTCGGCTTCATGCTGTGGAAAACCAGGGCTTTTTGGATCATTGGTATCTTCCCACAATGAAGCTGAGTTCTTTGGGATCTCTCACTCTCCCACCGAAGGCAGGTCGGTAGTCTTTCTGTCTTCTAACCATCTCCTCTCCAGCCTTGCCCTCCTGCTCTGTCTGTGATCTGTCCGCTCCTATATTTCCTCAGGTGTGGAATGTCTGCCAAAAAACCACTTCTGGTGAAGCTGCCAAAATCAAGAAGATCACTTCTCACCTTCACTTTCATTTCCTCTGTAACAAATACCCCACCTCCACTCTCTTCAATCTCACTCCTCCCTCCAGGTCTCAAAACCAGCTGTTCACCACCATCTCTTATCGTCCCCCATCCAAATCCTCGATCTTTTCTACCCCCGTTAATCCACCCCAAACTCACCTCCTTCAAATTCCCTGCTTTCCTTCCTGAAAGTCCCTGTAATGTCCATCTTGATTACCCCATGTTCCCCACCACATCCCTCTCCCTTCCCACAGATCTCCTAACGTCTCTGTTCCCACTGTTTTGTGCTTCCCTCTCCTTGGAAATGAACATTCTTCAAATACATCATAACCTATTTCTCCCACTTTCATGTAAACAGGGTGAGGTACCAATTAAATTAGAGAGCAGACAGACTAAGAAGCAAGTTCGAAGGAAAAGAGTAGACCATTGTTGAGATGGGAGATTGTGTGAGTGGGATGGTTGGAGAGTGGAGAGTTTTGGCTGAGACAGAGGGAAGTGAGGAGTATCAATGGTCGAGGCAGGGCAGAAGCTTTGTGCCATTAGACCTCGCCTCTTTATGAAGTGAGGAGGAGGAGGGGAGGAGGAGAGTCCTGCTTACTTGAAAGTGGAGAAATATATATGATGGTTTTTCCCTTTTTCCCATAGACTTCAATGTTAAATGGGATTGTCCCAAAACCCTTTCCCTCCTACTGAAGGCCGTGATCTCATGTCTGAGGTTGTTGGCTGCATTCCCTTGCTGGGAGAGTATAAGCAGCATGTCCAAGTAGAATGACCGGGTCTGAAACCGAACTGATGATCTGAGACAGACCATTGAGGAAAGGAAGGATTTGATGTCGTCGGAAGCGATGATAGATTCCATGACCTTGCTAATAATCGGAAGCAAGTGGAATAAGCTTGTAGTTAGGAGGATCCATTTTGCACCGTGTTATGTATGCAGTAATATTGGCTAACTCCAGCAGGGGAAAACTGACCCAGAGAGAAGATCGAGTGAACAGAGCTGAAAGAGGATGAAGCAGGAGCAGCAGAGCAGGTTTTTTAGGACACTGGCACCACCAGTCTTCAAAAAAGGAAAACAGGTTTGAAGAGTTCATCCTTGAAGTGGCCACTTTTTTTTTTCTGCTTTCCTGAGGTTATGCGTATCAGGTTAAGATAGTGTAGTTTAATCCACTGTTTGCAGTATCAGGTGATGTAGTTGTAGATTTAGTTTCCAGTATTTGTTGTATGTGGTGAAATCCACCTTCACAATCTACCTTGAACACTGCCCTCTCTGGATGGTTATTTCAAAGGAGATCTCTGTTTTGATTCAAACCAACATGGTAAGACGAGAAGCATTTTTATGAGATGGTGTTTTTTTATATGTATAAGCTCTGTTGGTCTGCCTTCGTGTAAACTTATCTATGAGTTTGACAATTGAAAATAAGCAAAATAAATAAAGCAATTCTGAACTAGAAGGGCACTCCGGTGGAGCACATACCTCCGCCACGCAATCCCTGATTTTGTGCATTAATTGCTGAAAAAAGATAGTCTGTGTGGTGTGTGCTTAAAAGGGTCTAGATGGTCGAAACTCGAAAGGGTATGTTGCAATAGCAGTTACTGTCTAACGGGTAAAATGATCTAATCTCTCAAGCATGTAAAAGGGTCTAAAAAGGTCCAGTGGCTCAAAAGCTCTAAATGGTCAAGGGTCTAATCTGTCAAGTGTGGAAAGGTCTTTGACAAAGAGAGGTCTCAGGGGGTTTTCGACGACTTAAAGGTCTAAATGGTCGTTGGGTTTTCAAGAGGTCGGAGGTTTTAAAGGATCTTTGAGGTCTTTAAAGGCTGAGTGGTGATTAAGAAAATCTTTAGGACAATCCCCGGGTCGGACTTGGTCTGTGTGCCAAATGTGGTGGTTGTCGGCCCAGCGGTCTTTGCAGAAAACCCGAAACATACAGAACAGACAGGCGACAATTTTATTTATTAGATTGTTCTGATGTGCAGAGAAGGTGAAGTGCGAGGACATTAACACAGGCAGGCTGGATTTTAACCCGAGGACAAGTTCTGTGCTTTGACCGCCGCTGAGGATCCACTACCTGTGGGCGCTCCCTGTGAGTATTAACGCTTCCACATTGAGAGGGATCATTTCTATCTTGCAGCCTGCAGGTAAAACAAGGATGAGGTTGTTGGAAGATTACACTTATTTATTTTCGACCCCCCTCCCCTCCCTCCTTCCTCCCTCCCTCCCGACGAA
Source organism: Eptatretus atami (assembly GCA_035128595.1). Classification (NCBI taxonomy): domain Eukaryota; kingdom Metazoa; phylum Chordata; class Myxini; order Myxiniformes; family Myxinidae; genus Eptatretus; species Eptatretus atami. Next base: position 204,789,488 of record CM068952.1, read on the forward strand.
TGGTAAAAGCAAAATGAGAATACTGATGGATAAACACTCACCGTAAGCAACCGGTGTTAGTTTCAACACCACATGCAGGGGGACCTTTGGTACGGAAGTTCACCTGAACAGAGTGGAGAGGAATTTGGCTTGGATGAAAAATGGGAGAAATTTAACTTGCTATCCTGAGCTGCTAACTTAAGTACGACCGGTATATAATGGGGAATTGAAGGAGTTCAATCTTTACCAAACTAATGTATACAGCGCATAATTTCAGGGTTGAACGTGATGTGCCACGTGTGTCTGGAAAGAACACACCTTCAAAAGCAATAATTATGTTCTAATAGTACTACCAGTGTTCTAAATTGTACGTACCTAGACGTACCCGTGTTCTAATTGTACGTACCTAGATGTACCCACGTTGTAATAAGTACATACCTAGACTTACCCGCGTTCTAATAGTACGTACCTCACGTACCTGCGTTCTAATAGTACGTTACTAACGTACTATGTTGAAGTGATCTGCGGGCACCAGCCCAGAGCAGAAAGCAGTACTCCATGGGAGCAATAGACAAAGCCTACTGGCTGAATCATATTGGATTTATTAAGGAAAGACTTGAACAATGGATGGACTCCCAGTTGTGGATTGTTTGGAGGCCAGCTATGCTAAATGATCTTCCCAGGAGACTCATGGCTGACAGTCTCTGACCCCTAGGAAACTGAACATGTCATGCATGTTGTTTGACCATGAAATGGATAAATGGGTTAATGGACGATCCTTTTGGAGAGTGACAGGACAGGGTAAGACTGAGATTTTCCAAGTATTGAAGAACATGTTCCATCTGTCAAAAATCAATTCCAGGTGAGGAGAAATGATAGCCTGAGTGTAATCTGTGTGATGGATACTATACAGTTCTGCCACACAAACGTGGAGTCGATGCCAAAATTGAGTGTTTCCAGAGCCAAGCAAGCCTGGTCAAACACTGCTTCGGATTCCAGTGTCCGTTGGGAATGGAGAGGGAAAGTATTTCCATTGATGTAGCATACTTACTGCGTGAGCAGAACTAGTCAAGCCACGCAAGGAGTCGCCTGCATGCCACAGCAAGCTTGGATATTGGTGAAGCGTCTTGAAACATGCTGTAAGTGTTATCAAGTTTATCGCAGAGTGCGGGCTCGCGTTTAGAGGCAACGATCAGAATATTGGGTCACCTGCAAATGGAACTACCTTGGGATGATGGAACGACTGGAACAACAACAATGTCCGATTCTAACCTCTGTTTATTTCCATTATTTATTTGTCTGTTATCAATGCATGATTGAAGTGGAGGGTGAAATCATCTGTTACCATTTATGAAGAGATTACCTGAAGTTTTGTCGAGAAAGTAAGCGAGGAGGCAACGAATGACTGCCTGGTGGCAGATCACAAGGACATTTTCCTGTCGCTCGAGCTCCATGATGACTGGCTCGAGCCGATGCACCACGTCTTGGTACGACTGGTTCGGAACAATGGGAAAGAGAGGGCGGTGTACGTTTAGGTCTGTACGGTGTATACCTCTCGGCCGGAAACACGAAGCGCCGGCCCACTGATGTGGCAATTAGGTCCAAGTCGGTGTCGCCTACACACACACATCCCCCGTTTGCGGTTAATGAGCCCACCTCTCCCTTGGGGTACCGGTAGTGGAACTTGTCCTGGTCCCGCAGAGCGAACTCCTCTGGGTACTTCTCTTGATCTTCTCGTAAGTCAATTCCTCACATACACCTGAAGGACACGGTACAGCAAAGACGGACAATGACAAAGGTTTCGATGTGTGACCCTGAGTGTGAGTCACATTGTGATCCAATTACACACACCATTTGTTAATAACATCTCCATCTCTGTGATGAAATGCTGATATTGGTGATTTTCCCCTTTAAAATCTCCTTGTATGAAGTCCTGACCATATGTTTTGCATCCAGACAATCTACACGTGCTAAAGGGTGAAAGAAGTCTTAAATATGTGAATGAAAAGGGGGTGGGGGTGTCGGTTTAAGCAAAGGGGGAGAATCTGAGAAGGGGGAAAAAAAAATACAAGATGCAGAGAGGTGATATTTGCTGCACATGATGTGTAACGTGTGCAGAGTAAAACAGAGTGTTCATTTATGTCCGTAGGATGTCAAATAAATAAAGAAGCTATAAGCACAACCTGACGCTAGGCGAGGCTTTAAACTTTGGCACGCTCACGAGGCTGTACCGTCAAAACGTCCCAGAAAGTAAAGAAAATAGTATCACATTTGTACCTGAGAGTTTTAAATAATGCTTCTTGCTACGAATCATATCTTCAAATTTAATAAAATAACTCCAACCCATCATTTGTGACGGGCTTTTATACTCGTTTAAATAAATAATGTTTTGGTTCAGGGCTTTTCCACCTGATGGTGTTCTGCCCCAAGGCAGGTTCCCTGCTGCTAAAGCAGCCCTTCAGCAAGGATTGGGTGGTTTTGCCATTGCTTTCCAGCAGTCAGGAGAGGAGGAATTAGTAATTTATAGACGGTGCCGGTGATAGCTCACCGACTCTTCACGAACTAATGCTGGCTGACGGTACGCCTGGTTTAAAGTCTGTCCGGGGGACAACACACAAATGATGTCTCGCCATGCCTGCGGAATACCAGGACTGGGGATTATAGCTGATCAGGATTCATACCCAGGCTTGACGCCTGAGATTTGATTGCAATGACACAGCTCTTGTACCATCCTGTCCAGACTGGTTCAAGGATAATCAAAAGGCCCAGTCAAAGTGGTTGGAGTGCTGAGATTGTTTGTTTTTTTGATGATTGAGTATTATTGAAATCAAAATAGACTTGCTGCATCGATCTCGTTCAGCGCTTCCACTGTTCGTACGCACGCCCAGGTCCTCGGCCGTCTGAATGGTCCTCTCATCTGGCTGGTCCACACCTTCAGCTCTTTATATTTCTGCTCATTTATGAATTGTTGCCAACGTCTTCGCAAACTACGGAGGATGAAGATACCGGGTAGGATTTTAAAAATATCAACTCATTCCCGTGAGTAGTGGTATTAAACAAAATGTGTGCACGCTAACGGCTCCCTGCTTCCCGTTCAACGAAAGGCCGGAATCTCCGCCGATGCGACCCTTGGTGTTGAGTTCACTTTCGCCATGCCGACATAAGTAGATGGAGCGTGGCTGGATATGGATGTTCATGAGATAGTACACGATTCTGCTCTGCACGTGGTCCATCACCTTGTTCACCAGGAAACTGCCGCCCGACATTGATGATCTTGATGTAAGAAAGATCCCTTCACATCACACAGGAAAATGATGGGGAATAAAACCGGAAGTCACAAAAGGCACGACATCACCGTGGCCCAAAGTGAATCAAATCGCTGACCATCGATTCGGATCTTGGTTGATCCGCAATTGTGTGAGTGTCACCTCATCACCACATATGTGTCCTGTTGTTCTGGTTTCGTGATTTTATTCACTGTTTGGAGTATTTTCCGGAAATCTTCATCGCTCTGCGTTCTTGTCAAATATGTACACGAACTTGGGGAAATGTTCCTATCGACAGCCAATGACCACACAGTTTAATACTTTATACATCAGGGCTCATTGATTATCCGATCGGTGGTGTTTGGTATGTGGTCCTTCTTGAATTGGATTATATTGTTGTTTTAATAATTGATAGTCTGAACTGCTGCCGCCGACCACACCACCACGCTGTCACCACCACCACACGCCGTGTCCCCTGCAACACCCCCCCCAACCCCCATCATATGTTTCGCCATTCTCCCGTATGCTGCCTCACACCACCCTTTCCAACGACGACGACTCCATATATACACCTTGATTTCCTCCAACATGGAGAAAACAGTCATCGTAATCCATCTCAACTCTGTTATTTGTCGACAGTGAGTCACAGCCACCATGCCAGCTGGTTGGGTATTAGCGGTGCAACAACTAGCCTTGGCGTTAACAGGCCAGGATTTTAACAAGTGGGACTTGACCCAATTTGTGAACTTACCAACCAGGATTTCTTCCAATGATGCGTCACCCATACTGGACCCAGCAAGACTAACTCCCCATCAGATTTCTCTTGTTCCTCTTCCACCCCACTGGCTCTTCTGATAACTTTCTTGTCTTGGCTATTGTAAGAGAGTGTCCTCAATGACACAGGATAAGACTGAAGTGCCTTCCAGTTGGCTTGAACAAACAATCAGCCTTCTCACACAAGGATCAGACTACCATCTCCCACCTGATGTCGATTCCACGTGGGAATACTTTCACAAAAGCCGACTTAGTTTCCCTATCCATCCTCCTCTGGTGTTTTCTCTCCATCCATCCAGTCCCTTACCTCAAACGGCTCTACTGCAAACTCTGCCCAAAAAAGGCAGAATGTCTCAACTCAGTCTGTTTCTGAATCTCGTGGACCCAATCCATCTCGTTCTGTCCTGCACCTGCTTCAGTGAGAGGCCCTAATGACATCGGTACCTGTGTTCTCAAATCCTGCTTTGCTGCTCTGTTCTCTGTCTGTCTGTGTTCTTCAGCTTGTCCTCCTTTGGCATCTCCATTCTTCTGTCAGCAAACCACTCTCGTCCGCAATAAGGTGCCAAAACAGACTTGGCCAACTACCGACCAGTAAGCCTATTAACAATAACAAGCAAAGATGTGGAATCCATCATTGCTCATGAATCTTTCTTCTTTTGAAACAGCCTAATCTCTCACCATCACATTGGATTCCATCCCTATCACTAAGCTCTGAACATGATGCCGCTTCTCTCTCAGCAACGATTGGTGCCCTGAATTAGCATTGTCAAACAAACCCACCTTTCTATTCATTAGTCATCTATTGGAAGAGGTCGTCTCAAACTTCTTGGCCTCACCACAAACCGTCACCTTTCCTGGCCCGACCACAGAGCAAAGCTATCCTCCAAAGCAAGCGACAGATTGGACATCCTCCGCCAATCCAAGTCTTTCCTTGGAACAATCAGAGCTCCTCACAGTCTCCAAGACTTTAATTCGTAATTTAATGGAGTAGTGCTCTTCTCCTTGTGCTGGCATCCCAGCTTCACATCTGTCTCTCGTGGATTATGTGGAATGCAAAGCTCTCAAAATCATTGGAATCTACTGTGACGGGCAAGGCTGAAGTACAATATCTGTTGCTCTCGCATCGCAGGCCCACCAGCAACTCCCGTCTGTGAAACTCCTAAAATCTATAATCACTGCTCACCTCCACTCATCCGTTCCTCTTCCCCACATGTGGAACCAACTTCCACATCCTCTTCAATCTCGTTCTCCCTCCAAATCTTCAGACAGCTGTTCACCACCATCTCAGATTTTTAAGACCCCCCCCCTGTTAATCCCCCCCACCTTTTCCCAAGCACACCTCTGTCCAAATTTCCACTTTTTCCTTTCTGAGAGTTTGCTGCTGTAGCCATCTTATCCAACCTGTACATCCTCCTCTTCCCCCTCATTCTTTTGGTCTCCCTCTATATTGTCCATCAAAACCTGCTGTTGGTGTTTTCCCAGCTTAATGTCCATCAGAGGGACCGCACATACCTTGTCTGTGAAATACCAGGATGACAGTTTATAGCTGGGACTTCATTCAAGCCCAGGCCAGATAGCTTTGAGGTGAGCGTGCGTACCTCGAGGCCATCCTGTCAGCAGGTCATAGATGAGTGCGAATAATAATGATGATCACTGAGGGTTTAATTAATGAAATATTATTTTGAGCTCAACAACGACTTGTCAAGATCATCCACCAGTGGCTCGTACGTCATCTCGTAGATGGCGATCCTTTTGACAAAATCATCCATGGCGGGTCTTTGTTGCAGCCTTGTAATCGGTCCACTCACTTTCACTTCCTGAAAAACAGGTGCACATCACATCATTCCCACCGATTTGCTCTCCCGAGCTCCTCAGTTTCAGAAGGTGTCAAATTGACGTGCTCGCACCTCACGACTCACCTGAATGTTTTGCAGCGATCACGTCCTTGTCGTCGCACACCGATTCCACAAAGAACACTTTGTATCCGTTCTCATTGGCAAAGTTCATATCATCTCCCTTCTCTCACGGGTTGTTTTGGTCGCATCAAAGACCTGGACAAAGAGATGGTCTCGTCGAGTTGTGATTTCACTCGAAGCAGTAAATGACCGGACGGTCATCCAATGTGAGCAACTTTGAGAAACCGAGACGTGCCAAGTTGCACGACAGGAAGCATTTACCACGACATTGGTGTTCCTAGGTGCAACCATGAGCAAGTCCACATTGCACTCCAGTTATATACACAGATAGGCTTTGCTAGTGGCCATTACACACATAGGCCGTGCCAGTAATCCATTAAAGGAATGGAACAAACTCGAGCTCACCGCAACTTGACCACCTTCGTGCGACAGGTAAGTCTGTACATCCTGCAGTGCTTCTTGGGCACATTGCCTGCACACCGGGAGAGGAGGTCCATTCAAAGTAACGTTGGAACTGGATTTTGTTACCATCACACGTTAGCAGCACAGCAATGGTAGACGTCAAATCCATACATCCTGCCTTTAAACATCCATCTTGTTTCCCACACATAGAGCATCCTTACTCACTTCCTTATCTTCATGGCTTCCTCATTGTCGTGGTGGAAAAATTTAAAAGATTTGTATGAGGTTGTGGCTTTCCTGCGGTAAATGCCAACGTTGAACACTGCTCACCGCGCACAAGATGCAACCACATCAGTACATCCAAAGAACCACTGTATTAATACGGCTCGTCAATCACGTGGTGGACCCTTTACCCTTTGTGGCGACACCAACCAGTTGGGTAGCGTGTGAGCTTCTTGGAGATGTAGGTCTTGCCCCTGGCTGGCAATCCAACTAGCACGATGATGGACGGAGAGTTGGTGAGACGTGGACGCATGCTGCAAAGTGACGGGCACCAGAATTAGAATCCGTGCACTCGGGCATCACTCACAATCCCACACTCAGACAAAGCAGGCCTTCACAAAGGAATGGGGCGTTCATTGGAGGGGACATCGTGTGCGTCTGTCCTTGTACATTTGATTCGGTGTCACCACCTAACACCATTTGCTTTATGGAAGGTTCATGATGTACGATCAAGGCCAAAAAAAAGTTATGATTGTTGAAAGAAACTCGATAGCTGGTGCCATTCACTCGAGCGATTGCAATTGTAGATTTCAATTTGGGAATCAGTGGGGATCGGGTATGGCCTCGGACAAAGAACGAGTTTGGCACAGATAACAATCTCAAAACCACAACGATGCACCGACAGGATAACCTGGAGGAGTTTGGTTCGATTTCGGACATCACCACAAACATGTGCTCATGTTTCCTGGCAGGTCATCGTTTCAAGTGTACCGTCCTTCAGAGAGACGTTAAGCCAGGTGTCCTATCCCATTGCATTAAAAGGTGCAAGCCGTTATCCCTGGCGAAGTTCCAAATTCCTACCCGAACCCTTTGTACCCTGAAACAGTGGAGACATGTCCGGATTTGGTTGTCATTTACGGGAACTTTCAGCAAAACGATCTCAAGCCACAATAACTGGCAGCACCACCACCAATCAAGCGGTGCCATTACCATCAGCACACCACCAATCGGTGCCATTACCATCGTTGCACCGCCGGACCGGTGCCATTACCTCGGTGCACCGCCCGATCGTGCCATTACTATCGGTGCACCACCGACAGTGCCATTACCATCGGTGCACCGCTAACCGGTGCCATTACCATCGGTGCACCGCCGACCGGTGCCATTACTATCGGTGCACCACTAACCGGTGCCATTACCCTCGGTGCACCGCTAACCGGTGCCATTAACCATCGGTGCACCGCCGAACGGTGCCATACATCGGTGCACCGCACCGGTGCCATTACTATCGGTGCACCAACCGACCGGTGCCATTACCCTCGGTGCATCGCTAACCGGTGCCATAACCATCGGTGCACGCTAACCGGTGCCATAACCATCGGTGCACGCCTAACCGGTGCCATTAACCATCGGTGCACCACCGTGAGATGGTGCCATCACCATCCCGTGGCACCGCCGACTCGATGCCATTACACCAACCACTCCACTCCGTTTCACCAACCGGTGCTAAACCTCATGAATGGAATGGTTCTCGAGGTCACCGAGGATGTCCCCATTCACAAATCTCATGGACATCTCCATGGTCACAGTGAAGGACTTTACATCGACGTGATCCGGTCCGCTCCCCCGCGGCTTGTCCGTCCCTGCAGGGGACCACAGCTTCTGGATGCGTGTTTGGGTTAACTCGCGGGGCATGGCTGCCTGGATGTGCCTTCAAACCTCTCACTCCTCTCTCTCTCTCTCCTCCTCCTCTCCCCCGTCTGTGTCGAACAATCCCGAACTATCTAATCTTGTTCTCCATTTGTCCCTCCTTAGATCGCTGTCCCTCTACCTTGTCTCTCTCGGCGCATGTGCTCGTCCCGTTGTGAGGCTCGACTCGCACACCTCGACACAAAACGTCACAACCTCTTGTCCCTGGAATTCACCACGTCATTCTCCTCTGGCCACCTCCCACCTCGATCACCAGTTGAACACGTCATCGACACGCACCACGGTTTCTGTTCATCCTCACTTCCGGCACACGCACAGAATTACAATGACACGTGCAGCACCATGTGCACATCACGCAAACACCACGAGCACAACAGCGTGCACATGACCCAACGCAACCACGTTCCAGTCACCACAACGCAACAGGTTCACCCACATGCAACCACGTTCATCACCACAATGCAACCACGTTCATCACCACAATGCAACCACGTCATCACACGCAACCACGTTCATCACCACATGCAACCACGTTCATCACAACGCAACCACGTTCCCATCACCACAACGCAAACCACGTCATCACCACAACGCAACCACGTTCATCACCACAATGCAACCACGTTTCATCACAACGCAACCACGTTTCATCACCACAATGCAACCACGTTCATCACAACACAACCACGTTCCCATCAACACAACGCAACCACGTTCCAGTCACCACAACACAACCACGTTCCCATCACCACAACCACGTTCATCACCACAATGCAACCACATTCATCACAACGCAACCACGTTCCCATCACCAAAACGGCAACCACGTTCCCGTCACCACAACGCAACCACGTTTCCGTCACCACAACGCAACCACGTTCCGTCACCACAACGCAACCACGTTCCCGTCACCACAACGCAACCACGTTCCCGTCACCACAACGCACCACGTTCCATCACCACAATGAACCACGTTCCCGTCACCAAAACGCAACCACGTTCCCTCCCAC